>CM049798.1:27547078-27645589 GCA_027422405.1 Ptychobarbus kaznakovi | reverse complement strand
GTATTGTTTTTTTAATGTGGTGGTATCAGCCATGAAATTGATAGTGAAGAATAGCTGTAGAGATTGTTGTTAAAGTTGTGGATTTGCTTTTACCATGGGAGACTATGAACTGTTGGTCGTGTAACATGTGTAAACCTGCTTGTTTAAAAGTTTGAAGGTTAACAAAAACGTGCTGAAGTGGTTTCTTTTATGTCGATATCCTCCACTTGTATAGGCGTGCTGGCAGAAAAGTTGTGAAGTGTAGCAAAGTAAAGGTTTGGTTAGATCTGTGATAGTTGTAACAGTGTAAGAACTTTGATGCTGGAGGTGGTGTTTGGTTGTATATGCACACTTGCTGATGACATTGTTGTAACAGCATGTTTAAGGAAGGTGTTGAGTGTTGCCACATTTCTGTCACAACAGAAATACTCTAATCTCATAGTCATAGCATTGCTGTAAAGGCCTTGTGTTTATTTAAGCAAACTAGTCCATCTTTCATATTGCATTCCACACCTGCCCAAGTGTGAAAGAGGAACACCAGGATAATGTTTTGCACGACACGTACTTCCATAGTGCTGAGCATAAAGGTGGATAGGTGTTCAGTTATTTCACCTTATAGTACTATTTCTCCACCACAGGACCTGTTGTTGACTCCCAAAGTCTTTCTCCAATCTGACCAAAGACAGTTACAATCCAGGATAGAGTAAGTGTGCTTGGTCTCATTTGTTGATGTTAAAGAATCATTGATGGATTGCAGAAGATTTTTTGTTGTAGGGTTGTAGATATGCTTGCATAGTGGAACTCTGGACTGCTTGATGGTAGTTTATCAGTGTGTATATTTGATTGAAAATCTTGATGATGGTGTACGTAGAAAATTGCTGTTGGTGTTGTAGTAAGCTTTACCAGTTGGAACCGTACTGCATGTTGTCAGTTGTTTGTTGAAATACTGCTTATTGAAGAAACTGAAGCTAGCAGTCATTTTTGTTGAAGCTGTTTCTGTAATTTTGATAAGCTTGTAGTGTGGAGAAGTATGCTTGTTGATGATTTTTGATCTGTAGACATGCTGGTAAATTTTGCAAAGCCGTATCAGTATAATTTGCTGTTGAAACCGTAGATATGCTTCATTGTAGAGCCTTATTAATGAAGTTGTAGTTATTGGTATATGCACACTTGTTGATGACATCTTTGTAGCTGCTGTAGTTAAAGATTGTGTTATCATGCTTGTAGTATTGGAGGAATTCTGGACTGTAGTTGTTTTTATCTGTGGTGTAGTCATGCCAGGTGAAAATGATAGTGAAGGTATAGCAGTAGAGATTGTTGTTAAAGTTGTGGATTTGCTTTTACCAGTGGGGGAACTCTGGACTGCTGGTCTTGTAACATGTGTAAACCTGCTTGTTGAAAATGTTGAAGTTGTTGCTGTAGTTGTCGATATGCTCTCACTTGGTATAGGCGTGCTGGCAGAAAAAGTTGGTGCAGGTGTAGCATTAGAAATGGTTGATAGATCTGTGAATATGTTTGTAACAGTGGAAGAACTTTGGATGGCTGATGTTGTGTTTGGTGGTATATGCACACTTGCTGATGACATTGTTGTAACAGCTGTAGTTAAGGACTGTGTTGTGATGTTGCCACAGTTTTCATCACAACACAATACTCTAATCTCATAGTCATAGCATTGCTGTGAAAGGCCTTGGTGTTTATTTAAGCAAACTAGTCCATCTTTCATATTGCATTCCACAGCCTGGCCCAGCTGTGAAAGAGGAACTCCAGGATAATGTTTTGCACGACACTGTACTTCCATTAGTGCTGAGCATAAGGTGGGATATGTGTCAATTATTTCTTTAATAGGTACTATTTCTCCACCCTCAGGACCTGTTGTCGGGCTCCCAAAGTCATTCCAATCTGACCAAAGACAGTTACATCCAGGGATAGGAGTAAGTGTGCTTGTTCTCAATATTGTTGATGTTAAAGAAGTCATTGATGGAGTTGCAGAAGATGTTTTTGTTGCTGGAGTTGTATATGCTTGCAATAATGGAGGAATTCTGGACTGTTGATGTTTTAGTCAGTGGTGTAGTCATGCCAGTTGAAAATCTTGATGAAGGTGTACCTGTAGACAATGCTGTTGGAGTTGTAGGTAAGCTTTTGCCAGTTGGGGAACTCTGAACTGTCCGAGTTGTAATTTGTTGAGAAAAGCTGCTTGTTGAAGAAACTGAAGGCGTAGCAGTCATTTTTGTTGAAGTTGTTTCTGTAGTTGTCGATATACTGTCACTTGGTGTAGGCATGCTGGCAGAACAAATTTGGTGAAGGTGTAGCAGTAGAAATTGTTGACAGATCTGTGAGTATGTTTGTAACAGTGGAAGAACTTTGGATCGTTGATGTTTATTTGGTGGTATATGTATACTTGCTGATGACATTGTTGTTACAGCTGTAGTTAAGGAATGTGTTGTGATGTTGCCACAGTTTTCATCACAACAGAATACTCTAATCTCATAGTCATAGCATTTATGTGAAAGGCCTTGGTGTTTATTTAAGCAAACTAGTCCATCTTTCATATTGCATTCCACAGCCTGACCAGCTGTGAAAGAGGAACTCCAGGATAATGTTTTGCACGGCATTGTATTTCCTTTAGTGCTGGGCATAAGGTAGGATAGGTGTCAGTCAATCTTTTAATAGTCACTACGTCACCACCATCAGGACCTGTTGTTGGGCCCCCAAAGTCATTCCAATCTGACCAATGGCAAATACATCCAGGGGTAGGAGTAAGCAAGGTTGTTTTCAATGTTGTGGATTTAGGAGAAAATGCTGAGGCAGTTGTAGTAAATGCTATTGTTGACAGAGTTGTTGATTTACTTGTAACAGTGGAGGAAATTTGGACTGTTGGTGTTATTGTCGGTGGTATAGTCATGCTAGCTGACAAACTTGGAGAAGGAGAAGAAGTGGATGTTGTAGTTTGTTTTGGAGTTGTGGTTATACTTGTAGTAGTGGTAGATGTAGTGAATGAAAATACTGTCTTTGTTGGAAAATGTTCTGTAGTGTATTTGGCTGTAATTCCTGGCAAAGTTGACTCTGCAATAAAAATTTAAAACAATTTAATTATTTAATGTGAATAGAACATTTGATTATGCAAAGATAATCAAATAATTACACAACGTACTTTGGCAATTATTGAGCCATTTGTGGCAACAAATTTCACCACCCAATTAAGAACAACAATTTAGTATGTGTGACAAGTCAACATTTATGGGAATGTATAGAAAAAAGTAGATCTTTTATTTTTCATTGTTACAGATCATTTATAACTAGTAATCACCATGAGCATTCAACATCAAAAACCAGTAAGTTAACAGGTTATATTCCAGTGAGAAAACATGTCTATAATTTGTTTACCCTCTTTTAAATAACTTTTTTCAACTACCTGAAAAACAAAAACTTTAAAATTCTCATTTAAATCTACATTTCATTCAAAGACTATGTCTGGCTTCAGAAGTATCAACACATTAAATACTTGTTTTATCTCTATATCTGTCTATATATACAGTCAGGTCCATATTTATTTGGACACAGGCACAATTATTATTATTTTAGCTGCTGACCAAAACATATTCAAGTTTCAGTTATATAATGAATATGGGCTTAAAGTACACACTCTGATCTTTAATTTGAGGGCATTCTCATCACAATTGGAGGAAAGCTTAAGGAATTACAGCTCTTTCATATGAACCTCCACCTTTTTCAAGGGACCATAAGTAATTGGATAGTTGACTCAAAAGCCATGTCATGGACAGATGTGAGCTATTCCTTCGTTATTTCTACATCAGTTAAGCAAGTAAAAGTTTCTAAGTTGATTCTAAGTGTGTAATTTGCATTTGGAAGCTGTTGCTGTGAACCCACAGTATGCATTCACAGGAGCTATCCATGCAGGTGAAACAGACCATTGTTAGGCTTCAAAAACAAAACAAAATCCATCAGAGAGATGTGGAGCATGTGGAGTGGCCAAATCAACAGTTTGGTACATTTTGAGAATAAAAGTGGAGAAGCCTGCTCACCAGTGCAAAGAAAAACTATTTCACAACATCCAACCAAGAGAAGAACACTCTCCAGAAGGTAGGAGTTTCACTGTCAAAGTCTACAATTAAGAGAAGACTTCACCAGAGCAAATACAGAGGGTTCACCACAAGGTGCAAACAAGGCCAGATTAGACTTTGCCAAAAAACATCTTAAAAAGCCATTCTTTGAAAAGCTGGAATTAAGATCAACCTGTACCAAATTGACGGGAAGAAAAAAGTATGGAGAAGGCTTGGAACAGCTCGTGAACACATCATCTGTGAAACACGGTGGAGCAGTGTGATGCATGAGCTGCATGGCTTCCAGTGGCTCTGGGTTGTTTAGTGATGATGTGACAGAAATACAGAAACAGCCGGATGAATTCTGAAGTGTATAGAAATATACTCTCTGCGCAGATTCAGTCAAATGCAGCATAGTTGATTGGGCAGCGCTTCATAGTACAAATGGACAATGATCCAAAACATAACGCAAAAGCAACCAGTTTTTAAAGGAAAAAAGTGGAATTTGTTGCAATGGCCAAGTCAATGCTGAAGACAAAACTTAAGGCAGAAAGAGCCACAAACAAACAACAACTGAAGTCAGTAAAGGCCTGGCAAAGCATCACAAAGGATGAAACCCAGTCTCTGCTGATGTCTATGAGCTCCAGACTTAAGGCAGTCATTGCCTGCAAAGGATTCTCAACAAAATATTAAAAAGGAACATTTTATTTAGATTTATAATAAAATGTTGTGTAATAAATTGTGTATAAAAATGGTTGTAATTTCTTAGCATTTTATGTTATATGTTTGTTCAACCCCTTGAATTAAAGCTTAAAGTATGCACTTCAATTAAATCGTAATTATTTAATTTTAATTCTATTCTGGTGGCATAAAGAGCCAAAATTATGAAAATTGTGTTAGTGTCCAAATATATATAGACCTGACTGTATATAAACTAAAAATGTGTACTTGAGAAGATGGTAGTAAAACTGTTACCTGCTGTTTTACTGGAAAAGTCAAATATAGTAGTTGAGGTATAAGTTGTTGTTGGATGTAATGTTTGACAAGGGTATGAAGTCTTTTGAACTATTCCATGTTCCTCGCAGACAGCTGTCATGCAGCTGCCAACCCCATCTGTAATATTATATATTGTATCTCCATACATATATTTGTTCCCTTTGAATGTGCAAGTGCAAGCTGCAAATTTAGGAATAAAGACATTTACTTAATTAAGTGCCGAGAAGGAAAGATGAAGTGCTGATAAAATATAGAGGAAAGAATGTGTAAACATTGTTCTTACCAGTTGCATTGTATTTGCAGTTGATCTCCATGGAATTGCAATAGCTTTAAGAACAAACCATTTTAAAAATAAAACTAGATTCTATGACAATAGGCTGTATTTGTTTACATGAAATGATTGCATACCATATTTGACAATTTTCTATTGAAGGAACTGTCTCCTGATTGCTGTAATATTCCCCCTGTTTATCATAGCAGCCACACTGCTCCTTTGTAACACATTTCACTGCATCCTCATCAAAGTAAGGATGTCCAGGGGGACATCTGGGGTAACAACCTTATAAAATGAAAATTAAATACAAAACACATAATTAACTGTGACATCCATGTGACATAGATTGCTAGGCAGTGTCACGGTTCATGGGTCTGTGTGCTCATTCTGTGTTCGTCTATGTGGGTGGAACCGCTCGTTGTGCTTGTCAGCGTTGCCTAGTTACCGTGCACCTGACGAGGCAATCAGAACGGTTACAGGTGTAGCTCGTCTGCACTGCCTATATCTGGCTGGCGTTGCTGTGGTCCGTTGTCAGATCGTTATTTGTCTTGTGGTGTCTAATTCTCTGTGTCAGTCTTCCAGGTCCCGAGGCTGTTCTCGCCTTGTCGCGTTTCAGTGTTCCCTGAAGGGGTGCGGACTAGACTGTATTCTCTGCCCGAGCTGGAGACTCTGCACTGCCGGGTTTACTGCACCTGCACTGCCGATGATATCTGCACCTCCACTGTGTTTTGGAGTCTGCACCTGCACTGCCAGCTTATCTCGCCTCCACTGTGTTTTGGAGTTGTCGAATAAAGACTATCTGTTTTTCACTCGCAATTGGATCTCGAGCTTTCTGTACCGTGACAGAACGATCTGACCAAGATGGATCCAGCGAGTGCGTCAGAATTAAGAGACTTTTTATCTCGCAGTAACTCACGCATGGATCACCAGGATGAACAGGGGGCTGTCTCTAATCGCGCTATCCAAGCCCTGGTCTCTCAGGTTTCGAAGCTGACCACCCAGTTACAGAGTCTCCAGACCGAGCCTGAACAGCGACCCACTGCGGCTAATTCACCTGCGCCCACTATCCCAGATCAGGCGGACCGTTTCATCGAGCCCCGCCTCCCACCTCCAGCCTTTTATTCTGGTGAGCCCCAGCTATGTCGCTCCTTCCTTGTCAAATGTTCACTCTATATCTCCCTCCAACCATCGTCGTTTCCTACCGAGGAATCGAAGATAGCATTCGTTATCACACTACTCTCTGACGGGCAGCTCTCTGGGAACTACCGTTTGGGAGCAGAAACTTCCCTGCTGCACTACGTTTCAGTCATTTTCGGAGGAGATCAGAAAGGTGTTTGATCGGGCGCTTCGGCAGAGAGGCGGCTCGTTTTCTGGCGGAGTTACGGCAGGGAGATCGAGCGTCACTGATTTCTCCATTGAATTCCGCACACTTTGCGGCAGAGTGCCGGTGGAATTCAGAAGCGCAGTGGGATATGTTTTTTCATGGACTTGCTGATTATGTCAAGGACGAGATCTACGCACTGGAGTTACCCACGTCGCTGGATGGTTTGGTCAGTCTGGCTATTCGGTGGATGCCAGATTACAGCAGAGAGGTCAGCGAGCACGCCGAGCTTCGGCGGACAATAGGCTGGACACCTGCCTACCCTACCGCGACGCAGACATCGGTTTCGCCGAACCAGAACCCATGCAGATGGGCAGACCCCGTCTTTCCCTGGAGGAGAAGCGGAGGCGGCGTAACGAGGGTCTTTGCCTGTATTGCGGAGCTGCTGGCACATCGCAGCACAGTGTCCCGTAAAAGCCAGAGAGACAGCGGTTAAGGGGTTACTGACAGGTGGGATCACATTGGCTAAATCCTCTCTTGCAGCTACACTTCTCACTGTCAAATTGCAGTGGTCCTCAGTCACCTATGACTGTCAGGCTTTAATTGACTCTGGTGCCGAGGGCAATTTTTTAGACTCTGATCTCGCTGACAGACTTAGACTTCCGGTGATTGCCCTTCACAGCCCATTGCTGTTCATGCTCTCAATGGTCTGTCTCTTCCTTCCATCACTCACTCTACGGGTCCACTTAGACTCGTCACTTCGGGAATCACACTGAGACTATTCAGTTTCTTTTACTGACACTCCCGTTACTCCAGTAGTCCTTGGGCATCCTGGCTTGTGCTTCATAACCCTCACTTTAATTGGAGTCAGAGTTCCATTCTCTCTTGGAGTGAGGGTTGTCATGCTACTTGTCTGTTGTCTGCTTGTCCTTCTGTGTCTTGTTCTGTGTTTCAGGATGAGCATATGGATCTGTCAAACGTGCCCAGCGAGTACCGCGACCTGAAGGGAGTGTTCAGTAAGTCTCGGGCTGCTTCTCTACCTCCGCATCGTCCCTATGACTGTGCTATAGATTTATTACCAGGTACGTCTCCGCCCAAGGGCAAACTTTATTCGCTTTCCGCCCCGGAGAGGGAGGCCATGGAGAAATATATTTCTGATTCTCTAGCAGCCAAGATCATTCGCCCTTCTTCGTCGCCGGCGGGAGCGGGGTTTTTTTTCGTGAAAAAGAAGGATGGGTCTCTTCGTCCCTGCATCGACTATCGAGGGCTGAATAACATCACGGTGAAGAATACTTATCCTTTGCCGTTGATGTCTTCTGCCTTTGAGCGTCTGCAGGGGGCGGTCTTTTTCACGAAATTAGACCTTCGCAACGCATATCATTTGGTTCGCATAAGGGAGGGGGATGAATGAAGACTGCTTTTAATACCCCCAGGGGCACTTTGAATATCGCGTTCTTCCTTTTGGGCTTTCCAACGCTCCCGCA
The DNA here is from genome assembly GCA_027422405.1 of Ptychobarbus kaznakovi. Taxonomy (NCBI): domain Eukaryota; kingdom Metazoa; phylum Chordata; class Actinopteri; order Cypriniformes; family Cyprinidae; genus Ptychobarbus; species Ptychobarbus kaznakovi. Next base: position 27,637,474 of record CM049798.1, on the reverse strand, counting down.
GTCTTCCAGGCACTCGTTAATGACGTTTGAGAGATATGCTAAATCAGTTCATTTATGTCTACCTGGATGACATACTGATATTTTCTCACTCTCTCCAGGAACATGTTCAGCACGTCAGGCGAGTGCTTCAGAGGCTGTTAGAGAATGGGCTTTATGTCAAGGCGAGAAATGCGTTTTCCATGCACAGTCTGTCCCCTTTTTGGGTTACATTGTGTCAGTCGAGGGGATGCGCATGGATCCGGACAGGGTTCAGGCTGTGGTTGATTGGCCAACTCCAGATTCCCCGCAAGGCCCTGCAGAGGTTCTGGGCTTTTCCAATTTTTACCGCGTTTTATTCGCAGTTTCAGCCAGCTAGCCGCCCTTTGACCGCCTTAACCTCCATCAAGACTCCGCTCAGGTGGTCAGCAGCGCAGCGAAGCTGCGTTTACCAAACTGAAAGGCTGCTTTGTTTCAGCTCCCATACTCATCGCCCCTGATCCCCCTCCCGCAGTTTGTGGTGGAGGTTGACGCGTCGGAGGTGGGTTGGTGCCGTTCTACTATCCCAGCGTTCTTCCTCGGACGACAAGGTGCACCCATGCGCGTATTTTCTCACCGTTTGTCTCCCGCTGAACGCAACTATGATATTGGTAATAGAGAACTGCTGGCAGTCAAGCTTGCCTTGGAGGAATGGCGTCATTGGTTAGAAGGTTTGGGGTTCCTTTTATCGTCTGGACTGATCATAAGAATCTTGAGTACATCAAGTCCGCCAAACGTTTGAACTCTAGGCAGGCCCGGTGGCTTTATTTTCGGTCGTTTCGATTTTTCTATTTCTTATCGGCCAGGTTCCAAGAACATCAAGCCCGATGCACTGTCCCGTATTTTCGACCATTCTGATCGCCCGTCTTTTTCCGAGCCCATTGTGCCACAGAAAATTTTTGTTTCTGCGGTCACTTGGGATTGATCGAAGTCGAACGCACGGCCTCGCAAGGGTAACGCCTCCGTCCGGATGCCCACCGGGTCGTATGTTTGTGCAGAACTTTACGGTCCGACGTCATTCGATGGAGTTATTGTTCCAAGGTGGCTTGTCATCCTGGGGTGAGTCGTACTACGTTTCTTATTAAACAACGGTTCTGGTGGCCGTCTATGGCTCGCGACATACAATGTTTTTTTTGTTTTGGCTTGCTCTGTTTGTGCCGTCTCTAAGACTTCTAATCGACCCTCTGCTGGACTCCTTCAGCCGCTGTCGTTCCGTCGAGACCCTGGTCCCACATTTCGCTAGATTTCGTCACAGGTCTCCCAGCCTCAAGTGGGAACACGGTGTGTTTGACCATGGTGGACCGGTCTCGAAGGCTGCCCATTTCATCCCTCTGCCTAAATTACCGTCTGCCAGAGAGACAGCGGTTGCTGTCATTGACCACGTTTTTCGCGTTCATGGTCATGGTCTCCCGACAGACGTGGTCTCTGACAGGGGGCCTCAGTTTGTCTCTAAATTTTGGAGTGAGTTTTGCCGTTTGCTAGGGGCGACTGTTAGTCTTTCTTCTGGGTATCATCCCCAGAGTAATGGTCAGACAGAGAGAGCCAACCAGGACTTAGAACGTATGTTGCGATGTGTGGTCTCTCAGAATCCGTCCTCTTGGAGCCAGCAGCTCTCATGGGTTGAGTAAGCACATAACTCATTACCAGTATCTGGTACGGGCCTGTCTCCGTTTGAGGGTAGCTTAGGGTACCAGCCACCAATTTTTTCCAGTCTGGAATCCGAAGTCGCGGTCCCCTCTGCCCACGCATTTGTCCAGAGGTGTCGACGCACCTGGAGCAGGGCCAGACAGACCCTCCTCCAGGTGGGGGCACGCACCAAGGCCAAGGCTGATCGCCACCGGTCAAGGCCTCCCGTCTATGTCGTCGGTCAAAAAGTGTGGCTTTCATCTAAGAACATTCCTCTCCGTACCGTTTGTAACAAACTTGCTCCTAAATTCATTGGCCCGTTTACTGTCACCAAGATCATTAGTCCGGTGGCGGTCCGCCTCAAACTCCCTCCAGCGTACAAGAGGATTCATTCCGTTTTTCATGTTTCCAAATTAAAACCTGTTTTTCATGCTCCATTAATCCGCTCCCATTATCGGTTCAAACCCGGTTTCCTCCACCGCCGCACTCGTGACTCGTAGATGGGGAACCTGTTTATTCGGTCAAGCGTATTCTGGACTCTAGGCGGAGGGGACGCGGATTCCAGTACTTGGTGGACTGGGAGGGTTACGGTCCTGAGGAGAGGAGTTGGGTGCCTGCTAGAGACATATTGGATCACTCTCTTATCGATGATTAAATCGTCAGGTAAGTTCATCTGAGAACGCCAGGAGGCGTTCTTAGGGAAGGGGTACTGTCACGGTTCATGGATCTGTGGCTCATTCTGTGTTCGTCTATGTGGGTGGAACCGCTCGTTGTGCTTGTCAGCGTTGCCTAGTTACCGTGCACCTGACGAGCAATCAGAACGGTTACAGGTGTAGCTCGTCTGCACTGCCTATATCTGGCTGGCGTTGCTGTGGTCCGTTGTCAGATCGTTTATTGTCGTTGGTGTCTAATTCTCTGTGTCAGTCTTCCAGGTCCCGAGGCTGTTCTCGCCTTGTCGCGTTTCAGTATTTCCCTGAAGGGTGCGGACTGGACTGTATTCTCTGCCCGAGCTGGAGACTCTGCACTGCCGGGTTTACTGCACCTGCACTGCCGATGATATCTGCACCTCCACTGTGTTTTGGAGTCTGCACCTGCACTGCCAGCTTATCTTGCCTCCACTGTGTTTTGGAGTTGTCGAATAAAGACTATCTGTTTTTCACTCGCAATTGGATCTCGAGCTTTCTGTACCGTGACAGGCAGGGGCAGCATAAGGCTGATCAGGCCTACAGCTTTAACCCTCATTTGCAATCACTGTCCAGGCCCTTGAAATTGTCCTAACTGCCCAAAATAAAAACTTTGCTGTTTAATAAGTCCTACAAAGAAGTTATTTTTTAGAAAGTATGGTGATGACCCTGGCATAATGTAAGATTGTTGAACTGAAGAAAGTTATCAAAGGCAACCTAATACTGTATACTTTATTTTCTTGGTATTTAAAAGCGATATTCTGTATTTGCAAAGATACATTTTATATCTAGCTAGCACCGGACAAAACTGATAATGAATAATCTCAAGATCCTTTAGCCAAAAAAAGACTATAATTAAATTATGTCAATAATTCATAAATATAGTCCCAGGTAACTATTATTGAGTTCCATAAATTGATTAAATGTATCAAATCTGAAGGCAGAGATACAGCAGTTGTATTGGAGGTAAATGTTAACACACAGGGCAACAGTTTTTCTTTAGTTATAGCACCATCTAGAAACATAATTTGATTATATTTGACATGTCTACTAAGAATGTTCTGTTGTCTATGTAAGCCAAGTTTTGTGACGTTTGAATATTGCATGCATGAGATAAAAGGACGTTTTTATAATTGTTTTACCTTCAAGTGTTAGTATCTGACTTGAGCACTGCCCCATTGGATTTCTGCAGGTCTGCAGACAAGGAGCTCCACAAGGTTCGTACTGCCACTCACATTTCCCAGGAGTGTTGTAATAATCACAGAACAATGCTATAAAAGGAAACAAAAGGTCTCTTTTTCGATGGTCTCTTTCAGTGACTCAAATTAAGCGAAGAAAATTAGCAGTGACTCACGGCATATTTTAGGTGTTCTCCAGGCAACGCAGGCTCCAGCCTCATTACAGGCTTGTGCATAGGCTGCTATAGCAGCGCACAAACAGTCATGATCCCCACCACTATCACAAGCACATGTGTCTCTCACACAAGCGTCATAAAAATGATTGGGATCCACCTTAACAAGAAAATGCTATTTGATTATCTATACAAGAACAGTGGAGTACTGTACAAGCTCACCGTGCTGCATATTAACTTACTTGAGAATGACATGTTGTAAAAACTTCACTCTTAATGATACTACATTGTTTCTGAGCCCATAATTGCCTGTAAGGGTTATTTGAGCAGGGATTTCTAATTTCCATAGTAGCAGGACAGCTAGAAGACTCTTTCCAATCGTTTCCAAAGTCCAAGGGTTTAATTACCACCTCGTGACTTCTCAACATGAAGTCATTGTTTGCGTCTCCATCAAAGTCCCCGCAAAGACCACAAACGGCACCCTGTGATAGGACAAGATGCATATTAACTAACATACAAAACAAAAACAGACTTTCAAGACAACTCAATCTAAATTATACACTTTAGTTGTCTCTGGGGCAGTTATTCAGCGATTCACTGTAGATTTATTTCTCACCTTAAAATTTGGACTGAGTTTGATGAATATATTTGCCCTCTGGTCCCACATGGCAATGAATCCATTATTTGCCTCAATGACCATGTAAATTCCTCTTATCAAAATTTGGTAAGGAATGTCCACTCCCTCATCTTTATGAAAAACCTGATAACCTCCATTTGTTAGTTTGAGCTCCTTGTTCTAAAATAAATAAATACAGTTGTTTATCAAACCCTGTAATCTGTTAATTCAAAGTTTTAGAATATGAAAAAAATTAAATATAACTGAAGCAATCCATGCACTCTCACCCCAAGGGAGATTCTGACAGCCTTAGAGCAAGTGGTGCCAGTAGATCCACGTGATATGTTTTCAGTGAGAACTCGAAAAGTACCACTGGTATTGGTATGGCCGCAATAATCCTGTATAAATCATACAAATTTATCTCTCTATTAAAACTGATTAGCTTTTATTCATAATATTGGTGAGTTCTGAAAAGTCCCTGGACTAACTTGCAGCTTCATTTATTATTCTTATTATTTTAATAATGTTATCATAAAACATTTGTAAGCAGAATTTTATGTAAACAAATTAATCAAACAGTATTGTATAAACGTATTATGTACTTACCGTGATTAATGTGTATTCACATTCTCCATCAAAAGTGTATGTCTTTCCATCAAATGTCATGTAATGGCCATCTCCATGAACTAAGCAGATTCCATGGCACGAGTTTGTGGTACATTCCCATTTCCTATCTCTACAGGTACTGCATACACAGATGTAAGTGTAAATGTAACTATTCATTCTGTATGTATTATATAAGTTGGTGATTCCGTAAGAATTTGTATACTCCAACTTATCATCTGAGCAGTAGATATGTAAAATGTAATTTCGTACCACATAATGCTATCAGACATGCATCATTTGAGATATGTGCAAATTATGGTTTGAAAAAAAACAGACAATTCCCATGTGGTAGCAGATGGAAAAATTGTTTTAAATGAGATTTTACCAGCTATTGCAGTCCATTTTGATTTTATCTCCAGGTTGGTGTTCAATTCCATTGTGTATGCAAGGACAAAGGTCTTCTTTGATGCAGCCACCCCTACCATCTAATACCAGTCCAGACGGACACATACAGCCTGAGATGCACTCAGTGCTCATCTGTTTGAGAAAGTTACATTATATTAAAATGATGATACATCTTGTGCAATGTTTTTGCTTTAGGATAGTGTTTAGGAAGCAATTTACATAATAAACACTCACACAAGCCATATCTAGAGTGCTGCAGCTCCTTTGACACTCTGATCCTGTAGATCCAGGAGCAGCACTAGTGCAGTCGAAGAACAGCATAGGTTGGGGACAAGCTGGTGGCATATACAAGACATTTATTAGTGATATCAAGAAAAGCAAAGGAACTTATTTAACTGGATGCATTGTTCCTCACATAAAGCCATAAGTGGGGCATGATCATAGCACAGAAATCATATAGACTGTTGTAAATGGTTACTATCACATTCCAATGTGTGGGAAATGTCCCAGGTTACGTATGTAACCATGGTTTCCCGAGGGAATGAGACGTGTCTGGTCTGAGACACGACCTGCTCAAAAAAAGCATCCTGAACTTCAGTCGTATGACTGAGCTGTTCATTTAACTTAGATCTAAAACAGGATGCAACCCCTTTCCCAGGAACAATGAAGTACGGCTGTAGAACCCGGACTCTTTGTCTAGAGAAGGGACCACCTCGATAGTCTTCTTCCTCAGGAGAGTGCTCACTTCTTGTTCCATTACCAGAGCCTGCTTGGGACACACCAGCGTGGGAGCGACCCCGTTGATAGGTGGCGGCAGAGCGCCGCGATAGCCTTGTTCTACAGTGTGCATGATCCATCGAGACACATTTGGCAGTAGTTTCCACACTGCCAAATAGTCTACTAAGGGAGCCAGTCTCTAAAGACTGGCCTCTGGTGTACTTAGAGCTGCTAGCCCGGTGCCATGAACCGGAGGACCGGCAGGGGATGGCCGCTCTAGCTGCTCTAGAGACCCCCAAATGGGCGGCGAGCCTCTCAGCTCCGCTACGTTTCCGGGCAGAAGAAACTGAGAGAAGTGCTCGCTGGAGACCGCTGCACCCTGGAACACTGGCAGGGTTAGCAGACTGATCTCCTGAGAGCACTGAGGAGAGACGGGCACCGTGTAACGCGGTGTACCCCGCTCTTCTCCAGAGGGGCCTGCCCTCATAAGTCCTGGGTCATGGCATCAGGACTGCCTCAGCAGCCTCCTATTGGAAACGACGGTCCTCAGACCCACGTCATCTCTTAGGAAGATTAAAGAACCAGAGTCTGCTCAAGCAGGACCCAATGAGACACGCTTGGCAGCGGCTCCCACACCGCCAGGTGACCTACTAAGGGAACCAGTCTCTCGAAACTGGCCTCCGGTGTACTTAGAGCGGCTAGCTCGGTGCCCTGAAGTGGGGGACCGGCAGGAGACGGCCGATCTAGCTGCTCTAGAGACCCACAAAGGGGTGGCGAGCCTCCCAGCTCCACTACATTTCTGGATGGAAGAGACTGAGAGAAGCGCTCTCTGGAGACCCCTGCGCCCTGGAACACTGGCTGGGTTAGCAGACCGATCTCCTGAGGGCACTGAGGAGAGACGGGCACGGTGTGATGCGGTGTACACCGCTCTTCCCCAGAGAGGCCGGTCCTCAAAAGCCCTAGGCCATTGGCATCAAGACGTTCTAACCGAAGACTATCCAGTGAGAATGATGGTCCGCAGATCTGTCTTTGGCAAAATTCTGGGGAGTACGAGAAATTACTTTCCTTGAATTAGGAGCTGGAACACGATTGGGGCTACACCGCCCAGCAGCCCCTGCTGACCACCTCAACCTCTTCGGAGGAAGAGAGGTAAAAATCGTGCTCTCACTCGAGAAAATAGTCAGATGAAATGCATAATTAATTCTTCTAAATTAATTATTAAAAATTAAATGCAGTCAAACACCCAGACAAGTAAACACGGTCTGATGTGAAAGATTCATATAATGAATCGGCAACACACGAGCCACTCTAAATAAAAACAATATAAATATCCTTGGAGTATAACTACTGCAGATTAGCACGCTCTCGCTCAAGGGGGAAGAACTGCAGCGCAGGCTTCCGCCCCGAGAGAGCGCTAGATTTGGGGAATGGGGAGATAGGGCGTGCCCGTCTCCAACCCATCCGTCAGATCCATGTGCGATCCCCGTGATCTCAATCGCCGCAGCGCCTCAGCAGTAGCGGGACCGGATCGCGAGATCATAGGCACGGACACACTCCTCGGAGCGTGCCCGGTGGGAGCGCAATGTATTAAAGTGGGGAAAAACACGATCAGTACCTCCTTTTTTTCTCGAGAGAGCTGAGTGTGCGAGCTCCGCTCCCCAGATATGTTTTTCTTTACAACTTTATTTAGTTTTATATTCATTCACAATATGCTTGTGCAAACATTATGCTTTGCGAAAGCACATCGACGTCCTCCCCGTCCCCCTCCTCAGAAGAAGACAGGCGGAGTGTCAAGCCCTTTCTCCGGGGGGAAGAACCGCGGGGTGGGCTTCCAATCTCAGAGAGCGGGCGCTGGATCTGATGGGAAAGGAAGAATATAGGGACTGGCCCGTCTTCATTCCCTCCATCTGATCCATCTGCGATTCCCACGAACACAGCCACCGCTCCGCCTCAGCGGAAGCAGGGCAGGTACCGTGAGGAATGCTGGTGAAAACTCCGTCCTCAAAGAGAGTTTTCCTGGAGCGAAGCGTATGCAGTGGAAGTAACTTACAATGTGGGAAGTCAGCCCCCTCATGTGCTGACTCTGCATGCTTCACTCCCAATGAGACCATGCACAAACTTTGTGTATCCCCGCTCGTTTGATGAAGTGTGGGCAGAGAGGAACACACAATCTGTAACATGATCTGCTTTCGCCCTTATGTTCCTTTGTCTTTGCCTCGGCTTAGACATACGGGAGCTTTCTAAGTTGCTGGACTTGTAACATGACAAACAACAGTAAATAAGACTCACAGAGCATAGATCGTGACTGACACACACACAGAGCTTTGCTGAATAACAAAAAGCTAACGCAGATCGCACGCCACATACTTTTAAGCCTCCTGGTCATTACGTCACCCGCCCCTGATGTCTTGCCCATCGTTTGTACTGATTACACATATGATTCAGAGCATGGTATCGCTGAAGGCGTTCCCCTAGCGTTTCGACGCAGCTCGAATTCCCAGAGGGAAACGGCAGACTGGACATTTTATCTAACTCCTTATATGTTTCTCATGGAAATCATACAGGTATGATGACATAATTTTAATCTTTTGTCCAGCTGCAATCGGTGTTAATGCTAAATTAACTTCATGAAATGCAATTAAATAGAAAGCAATAGTTTTTGGTAAATACACTCATTTGTGGGAGTACTCACATTGTTGGCTACTTCTCTGTCCAATGCAACTGAGTCTCCCATTCCTGCAAGTGCTGAAACAGAAATCATTAAAATAAAAATCAAACAAATCTGCAGGCTTTGTGTAGGTAAATGTAAGACTTTAAGACCACATAAACTAAATTTAAGGAATAAATTGAATGAAAGACAATACATCAATACAGTCTCTAAATGTAAACATTTGCAACACTTTACTCTCACTGCGAAAAAAGTGATGTTCTTCCCCAGTGTTCGTCGTGTTTTCCTGTGCAAATGTCTAAATGTTCTTAAATCAAGATACATTTACTTTAGAAGCAAAATTACCTCAAAAAAATAAATGAAATCAATTTTTTTATGAGAAATGGATCATAATTAAATTAGTTTATTCTCAACACATGAACAAATATTTGCCAATAGGCCCAGAAAAAAATTAACTTAATTCAAAGGGAATACAAGTTTTTATACCACTTCAACAGAAGTTTGCCAACATTTTGTGAACAAAATCGTCCCAGGTTACGTATGTAACCCTGGTTCCCCGAGGGAACGAGACGCTGCGTCGAAACGCTAGGGGAACGCCATCAGCGATGTCCAGCTCTGAATCATAAGTGTAATCAGTCAAAATTGACAGCCAGACGTCAGGTGCGGGTGACGTCACGACCAGGATGCTTAAAAGCACGTGATGTGCAGCCGGCGCCAGCTTCCAGGAATGAAGCAAAGCTCTAGTAGGGATGCCGGAAGTATGGCCTTGCGACGCAGCGTCTCGTTCCCTCGGGGAACCAGGGTTACATACGTAACCTGGGACGTTCCCCTCCGGGAACATCGAGCTGCGTCGAAACGCTAGGGGAACGAGATGTCCACGCCGCCAGAATTACCAATCCCTGCTCAGTGTGTGGAATGCACAGCTACGGCAAGAGAACAGCAGAGCCAGGAGTGGCTTGCAGATCTAGGTCATAGAATCTGACGAAGGTTAGGGGCGTAGACCACCCAGCAGCGTCACAAATGTCCTGAATAGGGACACCTGCGAAAAAGGCCTTGGAGGCCGCCATACCTCTGGTTGAGTGAGCCTTGACCCCCAAAGGCGAGGGGAGATCAGAGGACTCATAGGCAACTATGATGGCATCCACTATCCACCGACTAAGGGTCTGCTTAGCAGCTGGAAAAACCCTTTTTAGGAGGACCGTAGCATACCAGCAGTTGGTCCGATTTTCTTCACAGGGCAGTTCTGTGGACGTATGCGTCCAGTGCTCGCACTGGACACATACAGTTAAGCTTTTCCTGGTTGGGCTCCCTGAAGGGAGGAGGACAAAAAGCCTGGAGTACAACGGGCCGCGGTACCGAGGAGGGGACCTTAGGGACGTACCCCACACGAGGGTACAAAAAGACTTTCGCCAGACCGGGCGTAAAGTCTATAGAGGCCACCGAGAGGGCCTGTAGATCCCCAACTCTCTTCAGCGAAGATATGGCTAAAAGTAGCACCGTCTTCAGCGTAAGAAGACGCTCTGATACCTGCTCGATGGGTTCAAACGGAGGTTTGCAGAGAGCTTCTAGCACAACAGCGAGATCCCAAGGAGGGACCCTGGACCGTACTCTAGGCCTGAGCCTCAGCACACCGCGGAGGAAACGTATGATCAGGGGGTCCTTGCCCACTGATTGTCCACCCATAGGGGCGTGGTAAGACGCTATAGCTGCCACATAAACCCTCAGGGTGGAGTGGGATAACCCTGCGGAGAACCGAGCCTGAAGAAACTCCAGTACTGTACCAATCGGGCAGTTAACTGGGTCGAGCTGGTGGTCTCCACACCAAGAAGTGAAGAGTCTCCACTTGAGGCCATACAGTTTCCTCGTTGAGGGAGCTCTAGATTGGAGAATGGTCTCAACAACCTCGGTTGAGAGACTTGACGCTATGAGTCGCGCCCCCTCGGGGGCCACGCCCACAGCTTCCATAACTCCGGGCGGGGGTGAAAGATCATACCCTCCGCTTGTGAGAGGAGATCTCTCCTGACTGGAATCTCCCATGGGGAGCCGTCGAGGAGAGAAATCAGGTCCGAGAACCATACTCGGCCCGGCCAGAACGGGGCTACTAGCAACAGCCGGACCCCGTCCCGGCGCACTCTCTCTAGAACTCCCGGGAGCAGAGCAATCGGGGGAAAGGCGTACAGACGAAGCCTCGGCCACGTCTGTACCATAGCATCCAGCCCCAGTGGAGCCGGATGAGTCAGAGAGTACCAGAGGGGACAGTGCGATGTCTGACGAGTCGCAAACAGATCCACCTGTGCCTGGCCAAAAACTCTCCAAATCTGCTTCACCACCTCGGGGTGAAGCCTCCATTCCCCGGGCCTCGGCCCCTGTCTCGACAGGATGTCTGCTCCTACATTGAGATGCCCAGGAATATAGACCGCTCTCAGCGAGAGGAACTTGTCCTGGGACCACACAAGGATCTGGTGCGCCAGCTTGCATAAGGGGCGCGAACGCAGACCTCCCTGGTGGTTGATATAAGAAACCACAGCTGCGTTGTCGGTGCGTACTAGCACATTGTGATTTCTTAGGTCCGGAAGAAAATGTTTCAGTGCTCGAAACACGGCCAGCATCTCCAGGCAGTTGATGTGCCACGTGAGATGGTGACCACTCCACAGACCGCGGGCAGGGTGGCCACTCATGACCGCTCCCCAACCGGTCAGGGATGCATCCGTCGCTAGCGTTACGCGGCGGCAAGGAGCTCCCAGGACCGGGCCCTGAGACAAGAACCAAGGTTTCCTCCACATGTCCAAGGCACGTAGGCATCGCCGCGTGACCTTGATCATGCGGAATGGGTTTCCCCTCGGGGAGAACCCCTTGGACTTGAGCCACCACTGTAGGGGTCTCATGTACAGCAGGCCAAAAGGTATCACGTTGGACGCTGCTGCCATCAGACCCAACAGTCTTTGAAACTGCTTGACAGTGAGTGACAGGCCTTCTCTGACTCTCCTGACCGTGTTGAGAATCGACTCGATCCGAGCAGGGGACAATCGTGCCTGCATCGTGGTCGAATCCCACACCACGCCTAGATAAGTGGTTCTCTGGAATGGAGACAGCACACTTTTCTTTGCATTTAGTCTTAACCCCAACTCTTTCATGTGAGCGAGAACGACATCTCGATGTCGAACCGCCAACTGCTCTGAATGAGCTAAAATCAACCAATCGTCGATGTAGTTGAGTATGCGGATGCCCTGGAGTCGCAGAGGAGCCAGTGCAGCATCCACGCACTTCGTAAAAGTTCGGGGTGAGAGTGCTAGGCCGAAGGGAAGAACCCGATATTGGTAAGCTTTGCCCCTGAAAGCGAACCTCAGGAACTTCCTGTGACTGGGAAGGATGGATACGTGGAAATAGGCGTCTTTTAGATCTATCGTGACGAACCAGTCCTCGGATCTGATCTGAGACACGACCTGTTTTACAGTAAGCATTCTGAACTTCAGGCGGCTGACTGAGCGGTTCAGTAGCCGCAGATCTAAAATTGGACGTAACCCTCCATCCTTCTTTGGAACAACGAAGTACCGGCTGTAGAACCCGGACTCTCTGTCGAGAGGAGGGACCACCTCGATGGCCTCCTTCCTCAGAAGAGAGCTGACCTCTTGTTCTAATACCAGAGCCTGCTCGGGATTTGTGCTCGTGAGACACAGCCCTTTGAAAGGTGGCGGCGGAGCGCCGAATTGAATACGATAGCCTTTCTCTACAGTCTGCAGGACCCAACGAGATACATTTGGCAGTAGTTTCCACGCTGCTAAATAATCTACTAAGGGAGCCAGTCTCTCGAGACTGGCCTCTGGTGTGTTTGGAGCTGCTAGATCGATGCCCTGACACGGAGGACCGGCAGGAAGCCACCGATGTAGCTGCTCGGGAGATCCCTGAAGGCGTGGCGAGGCTCTCAGCTCCGCTACGTTTCCGGGCGGAAAGAACTGAGAAAGGCACTCGCGGGAGACCGCTGCGCCCTGGAGCTCTGGCAAGGTTGGCAGAACGATCTCCAGAGGGCGCTGAGGAGAGACGGACACCGTGTAATGCGGTGCACCCCGCTCTTCCCCAGCAGGGGCCGCCCTCAACAGTCCTGCGTAGACGTCAGGACCGCTTCATCGAGGGCTTCCTAGACTGAAGCACGACCCTCAGGTCGGGCTTCGTCTCCGAAAGCCTCGATTTTCTAGAGCGTTGTCGAGCTCGGTCCCGCTGCGGGGGAGCACGAGCGGCAACGCTCTGCCTTTGGACCTCCCTATATGAGGAGCTGGTACACGGTTGGGGCTGCTCCCGCCCAGCAGCCCCTAGAGCTACAGAGCGGCGAGGGAGAAACCGCTGAAATGCTGCCGCCTGTTTAGAAGCCTCCTGGAACCTGTCGACGACCGAATTAACGGCATCGCCGAACAGCCCAGAAGGCGCAAGCGGGGCATCCATCAAGACGACTCTGTCCTTCTCTTTCATGTCGGACAGAGTCAACCATAAGTGCCTCTCCGCTGCCACCATTGCTGCCATAGACCGCCCAATGGCACGGGCGGTCTCCTTAGTGGCGCGGAGAGCTAAATCAGCGGTTCTCCTCAGTTCTCCGACATCACTTGAACTGATTTGCTCGCCCTCATCTAGCTCTTTCAGCAGGTCTGCTTGATATGCCTGAAGCACAGCCATAGTGTGAAGGCATGCACCTGCCTGACCTGCTGCCGCGTACCCCTTGCCCAACAGCGCTGATGACCCACGCAGCGGCTTGGTGGGCAAGACCGGAGCCTTCAGAGACGATGCCGCACCGGGTGCCAGATAGCTCGCAAGCGTCTGTTCAACCCGGGGCATCGCTCTGTAACCACACTCACTTAACCCCGCCACATTACCATAATAATCAGAGGCGGGGATAAATAGGCGTGAAGAAAAAGGCCTTTTCCACGATCTCGACACCTCAGTGTGAAGATCGGGAAAGAAAGGCAGGCTCCGGCGTAGAGGTAGTGACTTACTACGCAGAAAGCGTTAATCTAGCTTACTTCGCTGCTCTTCAGTCTGATCATCGGCGGGCCAATTAATGTTTAACTTGGCAACCGCGCGAGTAACTACCTCTAATAACTCCTCGTATTGTGGGGATAGAGTGGGCGAAAAACCAGTGCTCTCCACATCTTCCTCCTCGGAGGGAGATAGGTGAAACACTGGCCCCGCCCTCTGAGGGGAAGAAACCGCAGAACGGGCTTCCGAACCCAGAGAACGGGCAGTGGATCTGGCAGGTGAGGACAGAGATAGGGGTTTACCCGTCTCTAATCCCTCTGCCAAATCCAATTGCGAGCCCCACGAGTGCAGCCACCGCTCCGCCTCAGCGGAGGCGGGGCCAGCACCGTGAGGAGCGCTAGCGAAAACTCCCTCCTCGAAGAGAGCTCTCCGGGAGCGAAGCGTGTGAATTGGAAGCCGCTCACAATGCGGGCAGCCGGCTTCCTCAAAAGCCGACTCCGCGTGCTTCGCCCCCAAGCAGACCACGCACAGACTGTGTGTATCCCCGCTCGTGATGAAGCGAGGGCAGGGAGTCACACACCGTCTGTACTGTGAACCACTCTCGCCCCTCTTTGATTTAAAGGTTGCCTTTGACATGTCTGTACTAATCTTTCTTTGCCTGCCTTTTTAAGAACAAACTTTCTTATTTCCTAACTGGATAATAACAGACCTACAGACAATGACTGACACACACAGAGAGCTTTGCTGAATGACAAAAAGCTGGCGCCGGCTGCACATCACGTGCTTTTAAGCATCCTGGTCGTGACGTCACCCGCACCTGACGTCTGGCTGTCAATTTTGACTGATTACACTTATGATTCAGAGCTGGACATCGCTGATGGCATTCCCCTAGCGTTTCGACGCAGCTCGATGTTCCCGGAGGGGAACCAGTCATTTCAATAGTAATCTTCACGATCTGGAGTTTCACGCAATAGAGAAAAAGTTCCCCACGCAGATTTAGCTAGTTTTCATGTTGCAAATTCGCCATGTTGAGCAACAGAAAGCTACTTGGTTTTTAAAGGTTCACCCAAAAATGTATTAAATTAAATTAATTACTCACCCTCACGTCTTTCCAAACCCGTAAGACGTTCGTTCATCTTCAGAACACAAATTAATATATTTTTGATGCAATCCGAGAGCTCTCTGACCCTTCGTAGACAGCAAGACAACTGAAATGTCCCCAGGTCCAGAAACGTAGCAAGGACATTTGTAAAATAGTCCATCAGTGGTTCAACCGTAATTTTAAGAAGCTACGGGAATACTTACCTAAAAATAAAACCTAAAATAACGACTTATTCAACAATTCTTCAACTCCTCATCCCGCTTCATGTAAACAAAGCATACGTCGCATTTCCCGCGAAAACCTACCGTACCACTCAAATTAGAAAACATTATAAGCTTACCTTATAATGAATCGGGCTAAAGTAAGTAAGGCTATAGTTTTGAACACTGGCTGGTTATGTACTTGCTTAGATATTGATTTGGGATCATTTTTAACCAAAGAAGTTACAGACTGCAGCTTTAATTATTTTACACTCATTTTAAGTTTTAACTTCTAACATAGATTGGGACCCTTACCACATGGTGCCATCTCTGTTGATAACTTCTCCTGGGGCAATCGCTGTGCCTTTGATGTAGCAGGAACAACTAGATAAAGGGACGCATTTTGCTTCTTCATCAAGGAACGTCCCTTCTGCACAGATACACCCATCTACAGGCTCAAATGTGACACCACAAGTGAAGTCTGGGTCACTGATGCAATGGCAGGAACGACTGTTGTTTTGAACTGTGTAAGAATAAACCATGTTGCTGGGACAGCGGGCTGAAAATGTACCTGTGAACAACAAAGCGCTGATATAATTAATTATTTTAAAAACCACCAAAGCATGTGGTATCCACATGTCCGTACACTCAATAATCCTCTCTTTAATTGTTTTATGTTTAATGCTTTTTAAAGGTTCGAATTAATCACTTACTGCATGCAATGTTTCTCCAGTGAGACAGATGAATCCCTTTTGCAGCACAGCTGTGTACATATGAAGACAAAGCTGCACACATGCAGTCCTCATTTCTCTCACAATTACATGCATCATACATGCAGATCTGTTGGGTTGAAAAGTGTTGGCCCAATCTCAAAAGAAACATATGCTTGGATTTGTCAGCAGAAATCTTCAACTCACCATTTGATAGAAATCAAGGCGGATCTCTTTGTGGCATGGAGCAAACACCCCATTAGGATCTGACAGCAGAGAGCACCATTTCTTAGCATAGCTCCCTGCAATAAAGAAGAGCAAAGAGCTATTACATGACAGTACAGGCGTCATTATCTCATTACCATCTATCGCCAGAGCAAAATAGTGAATCGAGACATACCATTATCTAATCTGAGACTGCAGGGATCCTCAAAGCTGTTTTTAACATCGGGGCAGTTGGCTCGTGATTTCCAGCCATTGGCAAAGTCTACTGCTGTAGCTTCAGGAGATCCACTAACAGTTATGAAGTCATCTGCTTGAATACTATTGAAGTTCCCACACAGACCTAGCAAGAAAAAAAATGGAGATATTTTTTGCCATTTGTTTTTACACCGTGCAAAATTTAATTTAACTCATTAAACAAAGAAAAGTAGAATTTTACATTTTTGGTATGCATAGAAAGTCAATTGAAAATGTACTGCCTATAAATGGCCTTTATATGCAAGTAATGTTTGCCATTATTCTGTTATTAATAAAACGCACAACGTTGATAGAGACATAGCTGATGTGCATTACATTAACTTATTCCATCATAATTCAAATGAAGAAGCAATGCTCATAATGCTGTAGTTTTGAAATTGTAAAACAAAATGTGTAATATGCTAATTTTCGTACCATTTGTTTTCTGCTTGTAAGTCACATCAACTTTTATATAAACCTGCATTATTGGTATGAGCTGGATCTCTAGCTCAAGACCGAACGATGTCTGGACGATGATGAAAAATGTGGTGGGTTTGAAAATCATCACATCAGCTACAGAAAAAAAACACTGCTTTGTTAGTTCACAATATTTATATGCAATATTTCTAAGAACAAGGTGTGTTGTAAAATGATACAGTATGCAAGAAAATCAAACTGAATTGATAACCCACCTATGGAAAGAGGGAGCTGTGAATGTATTCTATTAACAAACACTTTTCCATCAGCCTGGATGCTGAACACCTACGATTCACACAATTTATTTAGAAGGAAAGATTCAAATGCAAAAAATAACATACTTTAACAATAAATTAAGTGTAATGATATATAAGTAATTAAAACATTTTTATTTGAATTAGCAATAACTTACTATATTCCTCTTTGAGAGAGAAAGAGTTACTGCTTTCAGACATGTATCAGCCTCAGTGAAAGCACATTTCATCAGATCCCCCAAAACTGTAAACTCATTGTCACTGGTCTGCTGAAACACAGATGTGACACCAGCATATAATGATGTGACATTTCTTCAAAAAATATTAATCTGTGCAACAATAACAGTTGGTTTGATTTTTGGGTCAGTTTCTAAGGTCAACTTAATAATAACTAAATACTCTACAATGCAGCATTTTAAGTATTTGCAGCAATAAAACACTGAGTCAATTTAATGTGCATAAAATAACTGCATAAATTTGAGTGTATTTTGAAGCTGGAGTTTGCCAAGACACGTATATTTATCTGAAGCAAAGAAGATTGGGAAAAATTACAGGTTAGCATCAACATATTTGAATCTATGGAGAACAACTCTTTATAGTTGTCCAAAAAACGAAAACTGCTCATACTCATACTCATATTTTCATAGTCATAGACATAGACTCATAGACATTTTTAAACACTTGTTACGCAGCTCTTGCCATGCAACCAGGATCTTTCATATTAAAACATGATTTTTATATGTTCTGGATGTGAATGTTGAGTAGACACAAGCTAGATTATAAGATTATCAATAAACCATGCCATGTGTTTGGCATGGAGTACTTTGGAGTACATTTGGAGTAAATTACTTCATTGCATCTTTATGAGTGAGATATATATGAGTGAGAGTTAACACATTAATCTGATAAGTGGACTGTGAACTCAGGTACATGTTATACTAGCAGAAAAGACTGACCTTAGAAAGAACGTAAGTACAGTCTCCATGAAAACTGTATGTCTTCCCGTCGTAAGTGGTAATATGGGAACCACCTTCGACAGAGCAAATCCCTGGGCAATCTCTGTCCTCGCAGCTCCAAAGATTATCGACACAAGAGCTTCATATTGAATAAAGTGAATAAAGTGTTATGTTTCTTTGTCCAAAACCAAAGGAAAAATGCCTTTTATCCACTAACTATAATTTCAGAGGAAAATGGTAGTGAAGAGGTACAAATGGGCTTAATATACAGAAAATAGATAATCACCATTCTTTACAGTTGCTTCTGTAAGTCTGTCCAGGTTCATATATTTTTCCATTGTGGATGCAGGGACACTGATTCTTGGCAATACAACCTCTATCAGTGAGGTCATCAAACAGGGATCCTATACCACAGTATATCATAACCATTTGAGCAATGCTATGTGCATGAAGAAAAGAAAGCTATAAAAGTGAGCAACTGTACATTTACAATCTGATTATACCTTCAGGACAGAAGCACCCATCGATACAGTGGTCTTCACAAATATGACTTCTGTCAGGGTTTGAACAAGTGTTGATACAAGCGTTTCCGCATTCTTCATGCACCATATTGTGGTAAGGACACGGTTTACCTAATAATAAATACATAATGCTAAAGGCATTGAGATTTCAACTTAAAACAGGTTTGGAACAGGCTGCTGAAAATGTTTACCTACCACAGAACTGCTCAGTCCTCCACGGGTCAGGCTTTCCACCCGCCTGGATACACTGGCGAGAATACTCTGAGATGGTTCTGCAAACACAAAAGGATCTGGTCCTGTTGGTGCAGTAGCACATGTCCATTTCACAGGCTTTGATGAAGGAGTCCAGAGGTACGAGGTCCTTACAACTGCTGAAAGATGCACCTGAAAGCAGCTGCTCACATGCTGAAGTCTAGAAAGCAAGAAGACGTGTTGGAAGTACATAATGAACATGATGGCCTGAGGTAAGGCAGGGTATCAGAAACAGTGGTGGTTGAAAATAAAAGCCACTGTACATTTACAGCACCAGTTCATGCTTTCATTTGGAGTGATCTATGCAAAAGTAATATTATACGTGCATCTGCTACGCAAAAGTCACCTGTTGATTTTGACTTTGATTGCCTAGGCATAATGTGTGTGCTATGCATACGTCATCTGCCCAAAACGGCTTCTGTCTAGTTAGCGGAAGTGAGAGAAAAGTGTTTAAACGTTTTAAATATGGATATTTTTGTTACAAAAACACATAGATTCGCTACAGGAGGCCATTATTCACCCCCCCGGAGCCGTGTTAGGCTTGTTGGGTTTTTTTGATGGATGGATGCGCTTTTATTTGACTACTTTTGGACTGTTGAACAAAAACACCCGCCTACTGTCATTAAATAAAGCTTGGAAGAGCAAGGATATTTTTTTTATATAACTCCGACTGGATTCATCTAAAAGATATAAAAATATACTGCTTTGAGGGTGAGTAAAATATGGGCTAATTTTCATTTTTGGGTGAATTAACACTTTAAATCAGCAGATGAGCATGCGCTTAGAATAAACATATGATATCGTTCACTGGTGTGGAGGCTAATATCTTTATGGTTATCATTCTTGGTATGAACGGGGCTTAAGAATCAGCGTGGAAACTGCATTAGTTCTGCGTGTAACGTCACGATGTGCTGGGGAGCAAGGAGACGAGGAGAACATTCAAACGTCTTTTAATGATACAATCCAACACAGGGGGAAACCAAGGCTCATGAATACTGGGGAACTAATTAAAGAGAACAGAAACAGGTGGGGTATTTAATCAAAACACAGACAGAGACTCATGAACTAATAATCACACAGAACGAGGACAGGAACAGGAAACACCAAGTATGGGCACAAGAGGGAGGGAAACACAAGACATGGGACACAAGACTGACATTTAATCCCTCCTTCCGACAGGCACATCCCGCGCTGTACATCAACCAATGGGGAGGGGGGGTGGGCACTCTGGAGGCCTCAAGGGACAGAGTTCGGGGACAGAAGGCATCCAGGGTGGCGCCCATTCCGGGACCCACGGCAGATCGGGGAGCTTGGCGGGTGGGACTGGAGACTTAGCAGGGAGCTCGGATGGCCATTGCAGAGCCGGGGATTCGGGAGGCCATGGCTGGACTGCCTCCAAGGCCGCAGCCCCCGCCCCGGCCCCGGCCTCTATGGCTGGAGCCCTACTACTACCCCCCAAAAAATGTATTGGGGAGAGTCGGGGCTTGATCCGGCTGGTGTACTGATGGAGCGGGCACTGGAGGGCACTCTGGAGGCGCAGGCACAGCATGGTGCTTTCGAGGGGCTGGCACTGGAGCGTGCTCTAGGCCTGAGTCTGTGGCAGCAGGTGGGCTTGCCACAGGACTTTTGTTAAACAACAGCAAGTCTGCAGTGCCCTAGACGTGATTAAATCAGATGCAAGCTGCTCATTATCACTGTCACTCATTATTTACGGTGAAAGTGCCAAGGTTTTCATTAAATTAATTAATTAATTAATTTGTTTATTTATTTATTTACTTATTGGAGTTGGAGATTCACAACCTTGTAATCAGTTAAGCATCACCTGACATCCACTGGAGGAAAACAACGACAATAAAAATCACAACGCTTTTGGAGTTGGTGTGTAAAATTATCACATTGTATTTTTATTTTAATATTAAATTCCATTGTTGGACTAGATGTAATATTGACTTTGTAAGAAGAGGAGGATAAGAAAGAAAGAAAGAAAGAAAGAAAGAAAGAAAGAAAGAAAGAAAGAAAGAAAGAAAGAAAGAAAGAAAGAAAGAAAGAAAGAAAGAAAGAAAGAAAGAAAGAAAGAAAGAAAGAAAGAAAGAAAGAAAGAAAGAAAGGGAGGCTCTCTATTTACATAAAGATCTTTATAAGAGAAAATACTTTTCTCATGTCTCGTGGGTAAACGTGTGAAACCTTATCTTTTACTTCCAAGTGCTTCAAACTCAAATCTTGAATATCATTTTTCATTTCTTCACATATAAATTAATTTATAGTTTCCGGTTTGTGAGATACAGTGCTCATGAGGTTAATTCAAATTCAGTAATTGCTTTAGCTGGTGGTGATGGTGCTAGGGTAGCAGAATCAATGGGCCAAATGTCATTACTTTTCTATGTATGGTTAATAAGATAACAATAAAATAAATATAAGATAGGATATCAAATATTGAAGATCCATTAAGAACTTACCATGTTTTTGCATGGCTTTGTTGAACTCATCTGTTCCATACAACTCTCTGCTGAACTGTCCGATTTCACAAAGTATCCATCGTCATATATAAATCTGTCAACATCTTAATTAAAGATGACTTTTATGTATTTATGCATTTAAACATGTTTTAGGTTTGTTGTTTTCTAAAACTCATACACTGAAATATTAGCAACTAATAAACAACTTGACTTTGTATTGAATATATAATGTTTATATGTGACCCTGGAGCACAAAACCAGTCTTAAGTCGCTGGGGTATATTTGTAGAAATAGCCCAAAATACACTGTATGGGTCAAAATTATAGATTTTTCTTTTATGCCAAAAATCATCAGGATATTAAGTAAAGATCATGTTTCATGAAGATATTTTGTGAATTTCCTACCGTAAATATATCAAACCTTAATTGTTGATTAGTAATATGCATTGCTATGAACTGCATTTGGACAACTTTAAAGATGATTTTCTCAGTATTTCAATTTTTTTTCACGCTCAGATTCCAGATTTTCAAATAGTTGTATCTCAGTCAAATATTGTCCGATCATAACAAACCATACATCAATGGAAATATTATTTAATCAGCTTTCATATTATGTATAAATCTCAATGTCGAAAAAATTGACTCTTATGACTGGTTTTGTGGTCCAGGGTCACATATATAACTAAAAATGGAATGTGCATTTATTGCATGCGTTATTTACCATCTTTGATGAACTCATTGTGTAACTGGATGCCACTGAAGTCTCCACACAGTCCACAGGTCTTATTTTGATACATCTTATCCAATTCAACCTAAAAGGAGCAAATACAGCTACTTGCTTGCAAGAAACATCAGGTATTTTGCATATTGATGTCATACTCACAGTGAAAGCGTCGTCCTCATTCCACATGGCCACCAGTCCGTGTTTAGCAGTGACTTTGACATAAGAGGAGCTCTTATAGATAAGAATACCAGAGTGGCTAAACGGCAGATTCATCCTAACGGGAAACACATGCATTGAATCAAAGCCTTGCAAAACATTTGCTATAACTCTGACCACCAGAGATAACGTTTACATACTCTCTTCCGTCTACCCTGACAGAGTTTTTGGTGAGCTCCACTACAGTGCTGTCCAGCTTCATCGTGATGTTAGTGATGGTGGGTTGGTCATTTACTACTTGACGTCTCATCTGAATGTTGAGGTCCTCGTAGCTGCTTCCACACATGGCGCACATGATATAATCACAAGTGGATGGTAGGTGGAAAATACCTCCATCAAATCTCTTGAAGTGGTAGTTGCCCCATGTGCTACAGACTAGTTTGTTATGAGCGTCTAAGAGGGAGGACAACAGGGTTTATATAAAATTACAAACAAATGACAAACTGAAAATAAATGTTTCATTAGCAAATACTATTTCTGCACTGTAAAAAAAGGCACCTTTGGTTACAGTAAAATATTGTACTGTACTTTGTATTACATTGAATTTTAATATGCAGTTAAACAACCATATTTCATTAACTTAAATATTGTTATCCCAAAATGCTAGAATTTTTTTTACGTTGATAATATACTGTACTTACAACCGTTATAAAAGCATAGGTGTTAAAAAGAAAGCCACATGACGAATCAAAGCTTTTCCTTATATCTTATACACAAACGTTAAAAACCTTCATAACACACATGACTATAGTGCAATAAACATTCATTTAATAACAGAAGATGTAACATAAAACACTAAAACAAAGAAGAAACATCAACTATTGAAATGAAAAACAATAAACAATTATTTAAATGAAAAAGCATCAAATGTGAAGGGTCACATGGAGACTTCTGGGAATGTCTTTTTTTACTTTATTATTGTAAATTATACTTTTACTTTTTCACTTCCACTGTACATTTAACAGTATTGTACTATAACATTACATCAAACGTCCTATTAAATATATTACAGTTTTCATATTGAATGGGAACATGCCGTGTTTTTACTGTATTTTACTGTCATTTTAAAATGATACATTTTTGAAGGATTTTTTATTTTATAGCATAAAAATATTCGAAGTTGTAAATAAAAAACAAGATTTTTTTTTCAAGCAAATATTATTCTGTTCAGCTTTTTTAATTGTGTTACTTGTTATTATTTCTGAGTGAAAATAGTTTACACCAGATGTATATGTATAAAGTGTATAATTTGTATTTATTTTTTATTCCTACTCGTGACACTGTATGATACACATTTTGATATTTTTTGTAACCCCAGGATAAATAACCTATAAAGAAATACAACATTTATATAGCTGTAATTACATAATGAATAATAATATAATGAGACCGCACTTATTGTGGTCAGCTGATGAATCGTGTCAGGCTGACATCATTGATCGATGTCAAGCTGAGATTATCTAACACAAAGCCTTCTTACTGTTTGATGGAAATCCTAAAGCCTTTCTTAAGCATTGCTTAACCACGAACCGAATCTCTGGCTTATGGGCACAATAGAAGGCGTAAAACTGGAAAAGCAGGGCAGGGAATTTAACAATTCTGATTAAAAGTTCACATTACAGAATCTGTGTTTAATTTACTCACTTAACATATAATATTCATAAAAGAAAAAACATACCTGTCTGTGTGGTGCTTACTCCAAAGTATATCACTACCCAGTCAAGCATCCATAAGAGTATTCTGGTGCGTCTCGCCATGCTTGGATCTCCGCAGCTGTTTGAGGATGGACAGCGCTTGTGTTTTACATTTTATACCCCCACCTGCGTTTGTGTGAAGGCCTGGGAGGGGCTGAACGAGGCTGTGATTAAAACAGTGTACAATATGACATTTTAAAGAAAGCATTCCAAATTCTGCTTAAGTGTGTATCTTAATATGTGAAATAAAATAGCTTAAATCAACACAGTACATTTATAATGCTGGTTATATATATATTTTGTTTGTTTGTTTCATGTAAAGGAATGATTCAATGATTGTATTCTACAAGCAAAAAAGCTTATTTACTTAGCAATTTTACACTTAATTCAATATATTACAATATGTGCCCTTTCTATGTAATTATTTGTGAAATTTACTTGCAATTTCTGAGTGAAATTCTTTCTTTTTTCTGCACCATTTTTTCCCGCTTGATAAGATAGAAGAATATTATATCATTATTCTTGTCAGGAAAATTACCAAATGTCAAAAAGTGTTGAAGTACAAGGTAATATATGTTCCTGTGGCTCAGTGGTTGAGCATTGCATTAGCAGCACTAAAGGTGGTGGGTTCAATTCCCAGAGAACACACATAATGAAAATAAATGTATAGCCTGAATAAGTAAGTCGCTTTGGATAAAAGCGTCTGATAAATGTTATATAAGAAGACTGACATTTAACTGCTTTTTTAAATATTTTTGTGATTATGGAAGTTAAAAGTAGAAGATCCCACTTGAAAGAAATCACACAAATTATTCGTGATAATTAGGCTCTTTTAAAATGTTTGTTAACTTGACGTTTTCCTCATTTTAACTTAAATCTCTGCATGTGTTCAAAAAGACTGATTGCCAACAATAGTCCTTGACTTTACGCTTTTGCTTGTATACTCTATTCTCTTCCTTATCAAAAGCCACCGTTTGCATCAATAAACATAGCATTAGGAGTCAAATACAAATCAAACTGTCTAATATTTGCAGTAACATACGGATGCATAATTAGTTTGACCAAAAATCACATTGTTCCAAAGCTATGTCTTTCTTTCTTCCACCAAACAACAAAGCGCACAAGCTTAGAGAGAAATTAATTTATTTGAAGTCTTTTGAAGCAACAAAATCAAGTTAAAAACAGATTCAAACTGAAGCATACGATGAAGGATGCCACTGGTCCATCCAATAAAAGAGATATGAACTGTAGTCATAGCTCACAAACATGCATATTATTCTTGTTCAGTACAGTTTCAGGATTCTGCGGATCTTAACAAGTCTTTAATTTGCCCTTCCATAAAGTAAGGTCTTATAAAGATGTTAAACTGGAGCAGAACGTCTTAAATTCATGGCATTAAATTTTGCATGGACTGGGAGAAAAGGGCTGGCTCTGGGTTTTTGTCATGTTTCCCAATACAAACATTGAATTTCCTTAAAAACCCTTACTTGAGATGCAAAATGAAAAATAAATCTGTCAGGGTTTCTGAGCCTATTTGGCAGATATTTGCTCTTTTTAATCATAAACTCACTTAATTTCTGAGTATGGGTCAGCATACTTGGCCACACATCACTATATATATATTTATTTTTGTATTTTCATAATTCAAAGTAATGTAGATCTGTTGGAAGTTGTATTTTTAAACTCTGAAGTCTTGCTATAACTCATTTTGTGCTCCGTAGACATTTACATTTAGAGAACATTTTGTGTTCCTTTCAATTTGATCCTTAAATGTTCTTTACTTGCTCTTAAAACCTTGAGGAAATATGTTGTGCCTTTAATGGATCTTTAATGGATTTGTCCACGGTAAGGTTTGATGTTTCAGCTGTGTAATATTAGCCTGTATAAGAGTAAAATGTCAACTGTCGTTATAAAATGCTACGTTTAGACATTGTTACTATCTAATCAAGCAGACAGACAAAATATTGCATCATTGTGTATGGATTTCTCAAGACAGAAAAATATTTATTGTATCAATTAATGCAAAACGGCAGTATAAAATATATGTTTCTATTAATATTTTTGACCCTGGAGCACAAAAGCAGTCATAAGTCGCTGGGGTATATTAGTAACAATATCCAAAAATACATTGTGTCGGTCAAAATTATAGATTTTTCTTTTATGCCAAAAATCATTAGGATATTAAGTAAAGATCATGTTCCATGAAGATATTTAGTAAATTTCCTACAGTAAATATATTAATACTTAATTTTTGATTAGTAATATGCATTGCTAAGAACTTAATTTGGACAACTTTAAAGATGATTTTCTCAATATTTAGATTTTTTTGCTTCCTCAGATTACAGATTTTCAAATATTGTCCAAACCATACATCAATGGAAATATTATTTATTCAGCTTTAAGATGAGGTATACATTTTTAATTTAGAAAAATTGGCCCTTATGACTGGTTTTGTGCTCCAGGGTCACATATATTCTTGTTTTTAATATTTTTATGACCTGACAAATAAACCAAAATGCCTGTTAAATATTAAGATACATGGATGAATAAAAAGACGTAGACAAAATGGTTCTATAAATAATAATGTTAGCTATATCTTTTCAAAAAAATGTAATAGTGATTCCTGAAATAATTATTTGAAGTATTCTGAAATTGGAAATAATTAAATGTTTATATTCTTAACATATTCTTGATTGTAATTTCCAAATATTTTTTTTACTTGTGTTTAAAATTATTAATGACATTTTAAATACATAAACAAAAGGAGCAGCAGAATAATTCTGAATAATTGGAATTTAAATGAATTCTCTACAGTTTGAAATGAAGATTGAATGATAAATTGAGGTCTGTGTCTGTGTTCGTGCTCCAGAGAAAGGGTGGACTCGGGTCTAGTATTGTAAATCTGACCAGCAATTGTCTGGCATGTGCCCTAAAATATTTGCCAACGCAATTAGACGTCATTATGTCAATATTTATGCAGCCTTTTCTTTAGCAAATATTTGAAAACTCCTAATTCTCAAGAGACAGAAGGTTTTGCTTTTCTCACACAATGTTTGTGATATTGTGACATAACCTAAAGAGAGCTCAAGACAACCCAGACATTATAGTCAGGACAGCGTCATATTTAATAATCAACAGGAACTAAAACACGGCTGTGAGGGACAGAAGTACAGCATTCAATAGATTGTACTGTTCAGATGAACAAAAAATGAATAAATAAAACAGTTTTGAACCTTGTGAGCTTTATACAGCGTGTGCCGCTGCAAAGACTGTACATCTATACTTCACAGCATTATTATCAAACTTCTTAAAATCAATAAATCTTCAATAAAATTAAACTCAACCTGACTAAGGTCTATACTGATAAACTGAATTATGGTCCAAAATCGGCCAGAAGTCTTATGAGAGCTACAGAAAATGTTTAGTGGATATGTTTCTGTTAAAGGCTCTACAAGAAATTGCATGTGAAAAATAACTATTTTTATGATAATAGTTTCATCAGATTGTGTTTGTCTATAACTGCCTAAAATGTAAAACGAAATTATTGCACAAAAGCAGATATTTTCACAAAGGGTTCACAAACTTATGCCACTCCAGATGGGCCTGATACGAACTAATATAAAACCAAATTACAATCATTTTAAATATTCATTAATTCATTTGTAATTCAGTATATCAACGTTTCATGATAAATGAAGCAAATAAGCTTTCCTTTTAAAAGATCTTTAAAGTGTTACGTCATGAAAGGCTTCACAATGCACATAAATGAAGTCAACAAATCACCAGTTTCTATCTTTTATTGGCCTCTGTGTTTTGAACTCCAAGTAAAATCTTTACATGCAAAGTTCAGACAGACAGTAAACACTTCCCTGCTGTGCAAGTACATGCACTATATATATACACAATTGCATCATTAATGAAAGAAGAACAAATTTATACCAATAAACATTCACAAACTAAACTAAATATGGTCTTAACGTATCAGACTGGTGTGCTATATTTAAGTTTTTTTGCAAATGACAGATATCATAGATAGCTCTGCATGAATAAAGTCTTGCAAAAAAAATACAGCAAGATCACATTCATCATTTTGAAGACCTAAATGACTTATCCGGACTACAAAATAGTCTAGGGGTCGTGTCATGCATCTTTTTTATTTCTGATATTCCTTAAGGTTCATTTAAGTGCAGTTGTTTGTTCAAAGATGGTCTAAATGCATTAATATGTGGGCGTTTTCCACCAGTCTTCATTCTGGGGATGCTTACCCTTTGAGACGTCAATGCACAGCACCATATCATTCAAAACAAATCATAATGTCCAGGGTTTTTTTTTTTCAGAGTAGTAGCAATAAAACCTGTTTTTGAGGATATTTTATGTTCTGAAACAGTGTTTTTATAATACAGAGATCTCGTATATATGAAAATACCAAGGAAATGTGATTCCTCACGGCATGAACCCTTTCAAATCTTCTGTAATGTCAAACAACGGGCGACCACACTTCCGGTTTCTTCTCCCTTTACTGTAGATTTATAGATAGTTTTAGTCGTGTATTTGTTGAATGTGCAACAGGACATTAAACACACATCCGCACGTACTTCTCAAGCCTGAGAGATGACATATATTGAGTTAAAAATGAAGGTAAAATTAGATACACATTTGACCACATACATATTAATATTGAAAAGACTGTTGTTGACTGTAAAATTACTTGCAGCATTCAAAATACTTTTTTCAGCTTCACAATCACAGATGGTTATTTGGTGTTATAGGACCAGACACCATGTAAAATATGAAATATGCTGACACCAAAATTATGGTTCAAAAGATTAAATCAGTTGTTTGCACATTAAATCTTTGCGTGATGTCTAGTAAAACACAAATTTACCAACAGCAGCTGTGAGCCAATTGGGTCATGTCACAAGATGTCTGCAGGTTTTTATGATCGATTACATTTTTTATAATACATTTTAAGAGAAAATGCAATAAATGAATTAAATGGACATCAATGTGGTCTCAAAATGTAAATCATAAATGTAAAAAATTATGTTTTTATAATATTTTTGTCTCAAATGTCTAAAGAATCTGAAATCAAGGTGCATTTACTTGAGAAGCAAACGTCTTGTTTTATGAGGCATTGATCAACATGAAGTAAGTTTATGATTAAAGCAAGAACAAGTATCAGTCAATGGGCTCAGTTTTCATTCCCTCTTGACAGATATGTGTTCTTGCTTTAAGCATAAACTGACTTTATTGCATTCAATTTCTCAGAAAACAAGACTTAATATGCTCAGTTTGCATCTGAAGTAAATCCATGTTGATTTATGGAAGATATCTGCATTGGAAAACAAACTATATATATATATATTGTATGCAGCATTTAATGCCACGATTTCTGCTGACCTTTTAAAGTCTTCATTTTTGAGCAAAAAAAAAACGAGCATATTAAGACCTTTTTAAGACCTGAAACCCTGCATTAGAGCAGATCGTTTTGCTCAAATGCTCCAAAGATCCCCAGATCTTTAGTAAATGTGGCGTTTCAGCCGAGCACAGATCGCTCTTCAGTCGTTTTCAGCTCAGAACGTAAAGCAGCTCTGTTTTGGGCTTCCTGAGAAACCCGGAAGTGTCGCCACCAAGTGTCATTTCATCTATACAGGGAGTAAATTATACAAAGATAATGAACTGTATTCACTATGATCAAAGACACTCGCATGCTTATAATAACAGCACAGAATAGAAATGTTGAGGTCATTCTATTGTGAAATGTGCTTTCCGTTCAGCGGTCACATGTGATTGGACCGCGGTACCGTTTCCTATTACAGTAATCACAGCTATTTGACCTATTTCATTTATCATGGACATTGTCGTTAATGGTTGTCTTCACACAAGGCAATTGTATTTTTTAGCACATTATAGACCATAAATAGGATGCATGTTTAGTGGAATAGTGTGCTTACATACAGTAATCGTGTTGTTGTAAACCAGACGTACCAAGCAATGTTACAAAATGGCATTCGTTAGATTCGAAGACTACCTAAGCTAGGTCTAAATGTATCGTTGGCGAACAGACAATTCTTTAGAATGTTCTAGATTGGACTTGAACATTCTTTATCTGTGCTGTGTAAACATCTCTACATGTCACGTGCCTATTTGTCTGAAACAACTAGTTCTTCAGGGTTATTAAAGCTAACTCAAATTAAAACCATTAAAGAACACGTAAATTATATATTTATTTTGTTTTAGTTTAACTTATAGTAGTAATACAACGATACAAAAATTAAACCAATACATAAAAATGTGTATAAAATATATCTAGACGTTTAAAAACTAAAAGCTAAAGCCTTAAAACTTAAAATTAAAGTGATATTTAAAAATTATATTACAATCTAATTCAGAAATATTAATCGATAGCACATCAGTGAAACGAAAATAACATTGACTCACGTAAATTTGATAGAATTAATAGAATGAATTAATTTGACCTGACATTCTATATGGCCTGTAAACATTCTTAGACTGGTTAAAATAGGGCTTTTACATTCTGTATCGGCCTCTTTTTTAAGGATCATACTGCTTTTTAATAAGAGACGTGATATCAATGCATTCCCACAACAAGATAATTAATTGGAGTTTCTACAGTTGTTCTTAAACTAGAACTTAACACAATGCTACTGTGGCCAGATCAGTGAACGTGACATAATCTTTTACACTTCAGTCGTTTGTGTAGGTCACAGTGAATAAAAGAGCTCCAGGCGTCACATTTTGTTTCTTGAAAGCATCATGTGTCAGCCGGACAAGAGCAAGGTCGGTACAGCCCGAGATATGCAGTTAGTGGAGGGGAATGGAGTCGAGGACATCGTAAAGGCATGCAGAACGCTTGAGGAGCCTAATCGCTGGAGACGTGGTTCTCGTTGAGCAGAGTATGCCAGCGCTCGATCTTCTTGTCCTTGTTCTTCAGGCATTCGTACCAGTGCTTCAAACGCTCACCTTTGGCAGTGATACCCAACCGACAGCCTCCTGATCGTCAAATAGTGCTTGTGTTAAAACATTCAGTGTGTAATAACAATACGCATTTAATCATTTATGAATATGACACTCTGAATATGAAAGGAAAGTCACTATGGTCAGATTGAAGCGTAATGATGATCTAGACCATGTTTACACCGAGCATCAACATCGTTTGAGGATAACAAGTGGACATTTCTGAATGAGTCAAAATCTGCTATGGGGTACGAGTTTTAAAACGTGATTTTATTTCACTGTATGCAACAGGATCTGCATTTTCATGGGTTTAAATTACATTGTTAAATAAGTTTGATATATAATATTGTTGCTATAAGAGACAATAAGAACAAGTGTGCATCAAAACCACTCCTTTACTGGTTAAATAAATGAATTTGGTTTTCTAAAGTCAGCAAATGTGCAACAACTGAATCTCGTTTATCAAAAAATAACATGCACAGGCGATTTTTATCAAAGGTAGCACACTCAGTTTATTAAAAAACCAAGGCAATTCAAGTTTAATAAAAAAAAAATATACTTTTCCAAGAAAATGTGATACATTTGTACGTGATTTGTTACATTTAATTACCCCTTGGCAGATTTGAACTTAAATGTATGTGTAAATGGGATCAAAAATAGAAATACGAGTGACTCTCGGTGCTGCAGGGATGATGCATTTTTGGCAAAACC
The DNA here is from genome assembly GCA_027422405.1 of Ptychobarbus kaznakovi. NCBI lineage: Eukaryota > Metazoa > Chordata > Actinopteri > Cypriniformes > Cyprinidae > Ptychobarbus > Ptychobarbus kaznakovi. The sequence continues at coordinate 27,606,113 of CM049798.1, read as the reverse complement.
CAGAAATGAAATATCAGCACTTCTGGTTCCATCATCCTCAAGTCAATGGTTTTGTCCAATTAAATGCCAGAAATAAGGTCAACGAACTTAAGATATTTTCACGTTTTGGTAACACTTGAGCTAAGGGACCAATTCTCACTATTAAGTATTTGCTTATTAGCATGCTTATTAATAACATATTGGTTGTTTATTGGTATTATAAAGCACATATTCTGCGTTACAATATTCTACATCCCTAATCATGTCCAATACCTAAACTTGACAACTACCTTACTAACTATTAATATGCATTAATTAGGAGTTTATTGAGGCAAAAGATATAGCTAATAGTTTGTTAATTGCGAGAATTGGACCTTAAAATAAAGTGTGACCCACATTTTATTTATTCTATGACATAAAATACATCAGTAATAGCTACGTGTGAATTATAAAGCTTTTAGTTGTCTTGAAAAAGGTGTTTGCTAACAAGTCGGACTAAATGGGGCTACAAAGTTTTTAACTCAAAATTACACCAGTAAAAGCTGATTAATAGAGAGAAAAATGAAATATAATATTTGTGAAAGTTCTTTCATATGCATGCACAAGGTGTAAACAGCAGTCTGTCTCTCCTGACTAATTGATCAGATCAGCATAAACATTAATACCAGGTATAAACACGGATTCAGAAAAACTGGATGAAATGGACATATGGACCACAAAACCAGTCATAAGGGTCAATTTTGTGAAATTGAGATTTATGCATCATCTGAAAGCTGGTTTGTTATTATAGGACAATATTTGGCTGAGATGCAACTATTTGAAAATCTGAAATATGAGGGTGCAAAAAATCGAAATATTGAGAAAATCATCTTTAAAGTCGTCCAAATGAAGTTCTTAGCAATGCATATTACTAATAAAAAATAATTTTGATATATTTGAAATTTACAAAATATCTTTACTTAAGAAAAATAAAATAAATGTATATAAAATATGTATTTTTGGCTACTGCTACAAATATACCCCAGCGACTTATGACTGTTTTTGTGCTCCAGGGTCACATATAATATGCATATTTTACAATAAAAGTAAATACCTATATAGTCATTGCATTTGCCGATGTCATAGTCCCACACTGAGACGTCCAGACTCTTTTTGGCCAGCTCTGCGTGCTTAATTTCATAACTGAACTCCTGCAAAACAACAGTTCATATGCAAAACAAGGAAACCTAAGATACACGATAATAAGATCCAAGCAGCAACAAAATAAACAAGGCTTCACATTGCTACAATATTATTAAACATATTTGCTAGGGTTTTGAAAGTGCTGAAATTCGACTTACTTTCTTGTCAAAATGCATTCATGTTTAATGGCTTTTTGCTATTATTAATATTATTGGCTATTTGCTGCATTGCTGATCTTTGAGTATTGATTCTTCTGAACACAGGAAGACTCAGACAACTCAATCCAGAGATTTTAATCAAATATGCAAATGCATTTGAAGACCCAAACTGGACAGAGATGAATTATCACGATTAGAAGATCAGGCATTAGATAAACACGAGTCCTGCTCCTGAACATAAATAATTAGTACTTGTGTATGAAAAACCTGCTCACGCTGTTGGTCAGTCAAGCTATTTGTATTTGTATTTTTAGGATCATAGTTTATTTATACACACCTACAAATAAACCAATATTGAATTGAATGAATGAACATATATGTGTGTCGTCATTACAGATGGACAACATACCTCATTAAACTCAGGGTTGAGTGTTTTCTTCTTGGTCTGCGTCTTGTTCTTCGCTTTCTTCCCCATATCAGGTTTCAGACATCTATATCCATACATAGAAATATCACTTTTTCAGGCATTTTTACAACTGTAAAGAAATAAACAATCCTATTACAGATTCATTAAGAATTATATCATATTTTATACAGTTTTAAGTCAACAACTCTAAGTTATTAGAAAATAATGAGTGCTGTCAAACGATTAATCGCGATTAATCACATCCAAAATAAACGTTTTTGTTTATATAATATATATGTGTGTGTGTACTGTGTATATTTGTTATGTATATATAAACACACACACACACACACACACACACACACACACACACACACACACACACACACACACACACACACACACACACACACACACACACACACACACCACACACACGTCACACACACACCACACACACACACACACACACACACACACACACACTATATATTTTGAAATGTATATTTATTAAAATATATTTATATTATTTATATTATATTAAAATAAATGTAATATACAAATATAACATTTTACTTATATACGTGCATGTGTGTGTATTTATATATACAGTACACACACATATAATTATGTAAACAAAAACTTTCATTTTGAATGCGATTAATCACGATTAATCGTTTGACAGCACTCATTATTTTCTAATAACTTAGAGTTGTTGACTTAAAACTGAACATTTGCAGAAATTGTGTTCACCCTCCGGCCATCCAAGATGTTTGCAAGTATGTTTCACCGTTTTTCGTATTTTAGCCAGTTTGAAGTTCAAAATTGCATTAAAGATGGATTTGTTTCTTACAAACAGGCAGTTTTTGTCTTCTCAAGATGTTAACTGATGGACTGGAGTGGTGTGGATTATTGTGATGTTTTTATCAGACTCTCATTCTGACGGCACCCATTCACTGCAGAGCATCCATTACTGAGACACTGATGCAATGCTACATTTCTCCAAATCTGATGAAGAAACAAACTCATCCTAATCTTGGACGGTCTGAGTGTGAGGACATTCCCAGCAAAGTTTAGTTTTTGTGTGAGCTATTTCTTTAATGATACAAGTGTGTCCTAAACATATAATAAATATAATGTATATTATATATATGAGAGAAACTCACATTTTGACAAAAGGATCAGAATACCCATTCGCATCCATTGCTGCTAAGTGAACACAGCGCACTACGCCTACAATGAGACGACCCTGCTGAGTGCTGTACATGAGCGATATCAGGATTCGTCCTCTCTCCTCCATCTCAGCGCCGTCCTTCCCAGTCTGCACACATACAAACACAATGTGGTGTGGATGAAATTGACAGGAGCGTTTGCTGCAAATGTACTTACTGTAGAAGCACCTCATTCTATAAATAGCATGCGGTGTTAATTGCTATTAGTATTTAAAGCTGATACACTTAACAGTGATGAGCAAAATACTCAGGATGCATTAAATACTGGAATCACTACGCATGAAAACGCTCTAGTGTGAAGACGTCTGATCTGTAAACCTCTCTTAATGATAATCTTGTGAAAATCTTTAAATAGTGCAGTTTATAATAATGTCAAATTGAAGGTTTTAAAGTACATTTTAAATGATTTAATGATCTTTTGTCGTGCTTAAAGAAGTATGTTGACTAACTCACTAAAGCACTTTTAATTTTAACCGTAGTGTATTATTCGATATTACATTTAAAGTTAATATATTTTATGTACTAAATTACAACTTTCATCACAAATGTATAAAATAAATATATTTAAATACAAAAACAGATATATTTAAATAAATACATAACAAGTTTTAATAGAAATAATGTTAAAGTATAATTTAGTTTACCATCAATGCTTGTCAGCACTTTAACCATATTTCAAGGACAATAGAAGTAATTATGAAATTGCTTATAAAGCTCACTAAAGATCAGCTTGGTGCATTTAATATAAATTTAAACTACAATACATTAATTGCAAAAACATTACATTCAGCTCATATTTTTTCTGTAGCTGGCATGCTTTTAAAACGTACTTCAGTTTACTTCTTCTTCACACGGGTACATAATTAACCTGTATTACATAGAACAGAATAATGCTAATTATAATGCATCCATGGCAGACAGGTGCCACTCTGTAAGGCTGAATGTGACCTTAATCTTAATCTTATATTGTTAGGTGATGTCAATATTTTGGTAAACCCTTATAAACATGAGTTTAAACATTCACCTCATCCTCGTAGAGGGTGATTCCTCGCGCACCGCCTGCCGTTGAGGACCTTTTTGTCTAAGGAAAGAGACGATATTTTTCCCTTACATATTGAAAGGAATATACACTATATTGCCAAAAGTATTGGCACCCCTTCTAATGAAAGGTTTGACTACTTTAGTAATTTCCATGAGTACAAATCTTAATGTTTAAGCATATAATGATATTCTAGGGAATTGTGTGCTTCTAATATTATAGCAACAGTTTGGACACGACCCTTTTCTATTCTAACATGAGAGTGTCTCTGTGTATAAGACAAGAATCAAAGAGAAATGATGATTCAGTCAGTGTGGAAGAACTTGACTGGTCTGCAGAAAGCAGCTGAACACCTCTGGTGTGACTTTAAATGAGCCACAAACTCATCACCAAACACCAATGACTTGTACATATGGGTACCGTCATTTCATACACCTCAAAACTGTTGCAACAAAGGTGTAAATAATTTTTTTAGGTACATGAATTATGTTTCCATCTTTGTTGCCACGGTTTGGAAGTGCCTTTTTCTCTTCTAAAGAAGGGGTGCCAATACTTTTGTCCATATAATGAATGTACAAGTCATTGGTGTTTGGTGATGAGTTTGTGGCTCATTTAAAGTCACACCAGAGGTGTTCAGCTGCTTTCTGAAGACCAGTCAAGTTCTTCCACACTGACTGAATCATCATTTATCTTTGATTCTTGTCTTATACACAGAGACACTGTCATGTTAGAATAGAAAAGGGTTCTGTCCAAACTGTTGCTATACAATTAGAAGCACACAATTCCCTAGAATATCATTATATGCTTAAACATTAAGATTTGCACTCATGGAAATTACTAAAGTAGTCACACCTTTCATTAGAAGGGGGTGCCAATACTTTTGGCCATATAATGTATATTCAGCAATGTTTGTTCATATGTGATATGTGTATAAAACATATTAAACAACAGTAGACTCGTTAAAGTTTTTCTTTCTGAACTGAGTTAAAAACTGTATATCAATGAACTCATTGTGACCAAACTTGATCTTCTGCAGAACAAAACATACACAAACAAAACAAAAAACCATACACTAAAACAGATAATGATGTTGAAAGGATAAATATGAATCCACGAATACTGAATGTACAATACATAGAACATATCACTCGAATACTTTCTTTGGTCTATGATTAGCTGAATTAATTGGAAGTGAATTAATGCTGAAATAAAATATATATATTTGTTATAATATAATATTAGACCAAATTAGATGTGTTGCCTTGGTAACTAACTGAAAAAAACACAAGTGCAAGTGAGTACGACTAAAACTAAAATGTTGTTGTATGCATTTGTCATTTTATTTTGAAATGTTGTTGTATGCATTTTCTTTTCTTAAATGTGTATATATAGTATTTAGACTTGTAACTTATAGTTTTAGTTACTTTTTCTTATTTGTAAGTCGCTTTGGAGAAAAGCGTCTGCTAAATGACTAAAAAGTAAAGTAAAAAGTACAATAACAAATTAATTGAAGTAAAAATAAAATGACAAAAGCACATTACAAAAACTAAACTAAACTTAAAATGAAAACTGAATATTTAAAATACGCGTTAATTCAAAATATTAACAAATCATACTATGTAAATAACACTAAACTGCCAATGTTAACTCGCAAACATATGCATAATGTTTCACTAATGTTATATTATCAATTTAATCCATATTAAGTTGTTTTATTTTCACTGTGGGAACAACTTTCTGACGATGAGCCTTCAATTCGGTCTCGATGCATCCAGTATTGGAATTAAATTAGACTAAATGTACTTATTTTACGTGTAATAAAACAGGTAAACATACACACAGGGTCCCTAACGAACACTCCCAGAGCACCAAATCAATATTTACCATAATGTGTATTTCAGCTGAACTAACCTACAGGATATTTCTCTTCATTATCTTCATTAAGATAACTATATAACTAAAGCCCCCCCCCCCCACACACACACACTGAACCAAATCATTCATTTCAGTGAATAACTGCAGTGATAACGAAATGAAAATGAGCTAACATGGCCTAAAATGTATCTCCAAGCATGGCTAAGGTGAGAAAAGAAGCATCTGAACTGAGTGCAGTGAAACCTGAGGGTCTTGCGCTGCATGTCCTCGTCTGTCAGCCCGTGGTACACCAGCGTCTCGTTCCAGGTCGGGTTGCGAGTGTTGCGTAGGGTCTTGGTGCGTAATTTATTTGACTGCATTGACAGCAAAGATGCTTTGTTTAACCGTCATTGCTTGACCAGAATAAAAGAAGCTTTTGCATAAGTGAGGCCCGTCTCATGAAGATAGCCTTGGTTTTGAGTTGAGTCTTAAAACTACAGAGGTCTGTTTCAAGCACGGGATAAAAATGACTTTTTTCTTGCCATTTGTATTCATCCCATAATGACTTTTCTCAGAATTGTGAGAGAATTAATACGTTAAACTCATAATGCATGTTCTTATAATAACAAGTTTATAGCTCCCAATTCTGACTTTGTAATGTACAACTGTGATTGTATATCATACAATAATTCAATACAAAATTCAAAATCCATACAAAATGCCACTATAACGTTTACAATTAATTGTCCAAATATAAACGCTGATGGGTAATGCATTACAGGTTTGTGGACCTTGAGCACTAGTCTTTACTGGATTGTTTATATGTTCTTGTTCTCAATATGTAATTTGCAAAGAAATGCAATAATAGACCAGCAACAATACAGTTTGTGTTTTTTATGCAGCTTAAATTTCAGAATACAATATGTGACCCTGGACCACAAAACAAACCAGTCATTCGAAATTGAGATTTATACATCATCTGAAAGCTGAATAAATCATATTTTCATTGATGTATGGTTTGTTATGATCGGACAATATTTGAAAATCTGGAATCTGAAGAAGCAAAAAAATCTAAATATTGAGAAAATCATCTTTAAAGTTGTTCAAATTAAGTTCTTAGCAATGCATATTACTAATTAAAAATTAATCAAAAATTTAATCCAAAGCGACTTTAATATAAAACTTTATGGAGGCAAACAAACAGAGGAAGTGCCCCTAACACCAAGTCTCAGGCATTGTTCAAATAAGCATACAAGTAGTGTTGAAAGAGATATTTTCTTCATTGACAAGGATTCCGGAACATGATCTTCCACCGCCAGGAATGGTGAAAGTGAATGTTCTTATTTTGATCTCTGTGATGGTACCACAAGGCATCGCTCAAGCAGATCTCAGATTTTTGATTCGCATAAAATAAAAATGTATAATTTTGACCCATACAATGTATTTTTGGCTATTGCTACAAATATTCCCCAGCGACTCATGACTGGTTTTGTGCTCCAGGGTCACATATAACATAAAATTATTATATAAAATATAGCAAATAATCATTACCAATTTTGTTTTTGTCATATAAAAATGTTTTTTTTTGATGAAAATATACCCCAGACTATGACTGGTTTTGTGCTCCGGGGTCACATATAACATAAAATTATTATATAAAATATAGCAAATAATCATTACCAATTTTGTGAATATGTTTTTTGTGATGAAAGAGGACGTGGCTTTCTAGCATGAGAGACATGATTGGTTGGATTGGTCCAGTTTTGGTTTATAATCTCTTACCCAGAACAAAACTTGTCATGTCTAGCCATGTACATTCATTATTACTATGATGATAAACACGGTAAAAATGCTCTGAAAAACTAATGTTCAAACTACACTCAGAAATAACCGAGAAGCCAATTAAACCTACTTTATGAGACTGGCCTCTATAGTTTTATAATGCTTTCATTATCATTTTAATAATGAATATCAGAAAAATGTCAATAGAAAGTGTAATTTATTCACTTGCTACCAAAAAAAAATATATATATATATATATATATATATGGATAATTTTCACATCATCATAGCTGGGTACACTTATATATTGGTAAGTGGAAACTACAACAAATATAACATATTTGCATTCATATTTGCCCCTATAGTAAAACAATAAATTCACGGTAGCATTTCTAGGACTTTCCAAAATCCAAAAATATTGAGAGATTATCAAGGTAATAAAATATAAAATATAGTGTGCATTAAATAATAAAAAAATTAAATATAAAAAATATTCTAGATTTACAATGTTAATAATTGCATCATCACGGTTTGTCAAAAGGGTCCATTAGAAAAGTGTTGAGCTATTGCTATGGTAAACATTCCAGACATTATTCAGTTATTAATATTTGAGAATGCTGCGGCACTAAACAGCCCCTGATCTCACCTTGCTTGCACCCGGTAACAGATGAAGCTTGACATAAGGATCCGCCAGTCCATTCGAATCCATCGGTTTCAAACCCTACACGAAAATATTACAATACTTAAAATTCTGTCACTATGCAGAAATCAAGCACAGTGCAACATTTCCAAATCTTCAAACTGACTTTGATTTTTGTCATTATGTCCCATGAAGAGCGTTCATAACTGTGAAAAAACTGTGAAAAGCTCCAGTACGGGACTAAATATCCAACATCCAAATTAAAATATTCAAGGATCAGAACAAACTGTTGCATGACAATAAATACATATCTCAGTACTATTACAATAATTAGCCCACAAAGACAATATATTAATTTTTGTCTGTGTGCAAGATTTTTAATATTTATATCTATAAAGAAATGGAAGATACCTTGGCTCTAATAATGTTGCAGTGAAGGCTGCTGTTCCCTTGGTCGTACAGTAAAGTGAACTCCAGTGATCCCAGAGTTGCTGAAACAAAAGCAATTTATTGCATCACGCACAAGCATTTCATTCAGTTTGAATGCATGAGATCCACAATCTGATCTCACAGCTCTACATTTCAGTGTGTGCTATAAATAATTATGTTGCTGCTTTCTGTTGAACTTAATTTAATTAAAACACACACACACACACACACACACTCTCTCACACACACACACACACACACACACACACACACACACACACACACACACACACACACACACACACACACACACACACACACTCTCTCTCTCTCTCACACACACACACACACACACACACACACACTCTCTCTCTCTCTCACACACACACACACACACTCTCTCTCTCTCACACACACACATGGTTTTTATACACACACTCTCTCTCTCTCACACACACACACACACACACACACACACAACACACACACACACACACACATCTCTCTCTCTCTCACACACACACACACACACACAAACACACACTCTCTCTCTCTCTCTCACACACACACACACACACACACACACACACTCTCTCTCACACACACTCTCTCTCTCTCTCTCTCTCTCACTCACACACACACACACACACGCACACACACGTTCTCTCTCATGCAAACGCTATAGGTTTAGAAGTGTAATGGCAACAGCGACATCTAACGGTGTTACAAAAGGTTGTTTTGCCAAATCTAAAAGTAACACATTGGTGATTTTTTTTTAACCAAACCAAAATATGTTTAAAATTGTAAATATATTTCAAATATGTTGTAAACAAGGGATACATTTTGCAGAAGTGTGATTAGGCGAAGGTCTGTGGAATGCCACATCTGCAAAAAATTGATTATATATTTGTTTTATTCTAATTTTTGCAGACCTTCGCCTAATATACATTCTGCATAAATGTATCCCCTGTAAATAAATACATACATAATTCAATTAAAAATATACAAAGAAATATAAAAAAGAATAATTAAATATACAAAGAAATGTAAACTAAGCAAAAAATACATACATAAATACCTATATAAAGAAATGTACAAAAAAATATTTTGATATGTATAGAAATGTAAAATAAATAAATACACATACCTAAATATACAAGAGAAGTGTAAAAACAGTGATGTGATGTTTTCTCTTGCACAACATTTTATGCAAGCAACATGAAATATTAAAGTTAGATCTTAGATCAACACATTCTGCGAACTCTAAACTCTGCTTAGTAACTGAATGTGAAGATAATGTGAACTATAGAACTGATAACTTCCTATAATAAACTCCCACAAAGGTCTCTTCGTTCCACCAAATAAGTCTCACAATGATTATGATGATGATGATACTTTCTAAGACTGATGATGCATAATTGGATGTAGCTTGAAAATCTTTTGACAAAACCTTCACATGGTGCATGGTGGCTTTATTAAGACAATCTAATGCTTTCTAAGACATGCTTCTTCTAGTCACAGTCAAAGAAGATCAAGAAGTCACTGAGGAGCTGCTTACTGGCTTCATCGGAGTCATAGCTGTTGGCCTCGTCATCGTCGTCGTCCGCTGGCGGAGCGGCCTGATGCTGGACGGATCGAGGCTTCAGCTCCGCTCTCTCCTGCACATGAGACGCACTGCTACTGGCTCCTCTCTCGGCCTCCTGAGCAGCTGCTGGGGACAAAAACGCTTCAGATTCAACTGCGTACACATAGTTTCAAAACTCGGTATTTGCAAATATTTGCTTTTGAAATGTGTTTGTGATATTTTGAATGCAGTGCTTCATTTTGCAAGAGATGCATTTTGTGTGCAATTCCTGGATTTGTGTGTGTAAAGTTTTGAAAAAAGAGGCAAAGTTTTGAAAATGTGTGTAAGCAGTTCTAAACTGTAATTCTTGTTAGCTTTGTGTGTGTTATGTAGAGAGTTGTGTGTTGTGTTTTGCAGAAAGTGCTTTATGAAATTGAAAACGAGAACCAGTGTCTGGTTTTGCAGATTTGGTGTGTGCTTCTGCTGTTTGAGTGTCAGCTTTCATAAACTGTGACAAGTAAAGATTTTCTGTGTAAGCAGTTGAAAAAAACAGTAATCAATACTTCTGAATTGTATTGTATGTGCACTTGTAGTAGACAAAATGCATGTATGCTTGAGGCACATTTTAATGCAATACTCTAAAGAAATAATCAGTTTTGTTGTTGTCTGTGTGCATGTTAGTTGTTACCCGGCTGGAGTGTGCCTGATGGGGCTGGTCTGGCCGCGTGGACGTTCACCGTCTTCTTCATCAGCACCGGGGTATTCCCTGCTTCTCCATCCGCCTCTGAGTGACTGTGAGTGTGAAGGTGAGCAGGTTTTGGAGCCACGGGTGGTTTTTGGGCGGTCGGTGGATCCACTGTCGGCTCTGGGGTTATATAACACATTCATACGTATACATTACTGGTCAAACGTTTGGAATAATTCGATTTTGATGTTTTTGAAAGAAGTCTCTTCTGCTCACCAAGGCTGCATTTGTTTGATTAAAAAAATATAGTAAAACCAATAATATTGTGCAATATTATTACAATTTAAAATAGCTGTTTTCTATGTGACTTTATAGTGAAATTTAATTTATTACTGTGATGTGCAGCTGTATTTTCAGCATCATTACTCCAGTCTTCAGCATCGCATGATCTTCAGAAATCATAATAATGCTGACTTACATCTATGTATCTGTTGTATAAAATCAATCCCACATTTGCAACCGTGCTATAACAGCATTGTATAATAATCCTTCATCGTATTATTATATCTGTAAAAAAAGAAATAAATTAAAGGGATATTTTGCCCACATATTTTATTTTATAATTTAGCTGACATTACTTTACCAGTTTATTGTCAAGTAGATGAATAGTTCACCCAAAAATAAAAATTTAGTTTTGTATTTTTATTTTAACTTCAAACCATTGCTTCCAGCTAACTAAGAGTTGTTTATGCATAATATTACTTCCTCCGGTGATAAAGTGGTTCTGGTCTGAATCAGGAGAGAAATCTGCACAGATCAAGCACCGTTTACAAGCCAAAACAGCTCTAAACCAATACATGGCTGTGGATTTTGATGTGCGAGGACAGCAGAAGATGGACTTTATCACTGGAAGAAACGTTGTTATGGACTATAGACTTACCCGGAAGCAACGGTTTAAAGAGATAGTTCACCCCAAAATAAAAATTCAGTCATTAATTACTCACCCTCATGTTGTTACAAACTCGTAAGACCTTCGTTCATCTTCAGAACACAAATTGAGATATTTTTGATGAAATCCGAGAGCCCTCCATAGACAACAACACAACTGAAATGTCCCCAGAAACGTAGTGAATACATCGGTAAAACAGTCCATGAGACATCAGTGGTTTTGTGACGTTACGAGAATACTTTTTTTTGCACAAAGAGAACAAAAATAACAATTTACTCAACCATTCTTCCCTCCTGAGTTACATCGTCCACCATTTTAGAGAGACAACACATACGCATGCTTTCTCCTGAGCGTAAACAACGCTTAATACGTCAAATACGTTCTTGGGTACTCTCCAAAATGGCAGAAGACGTAACTCAGGAGGGAAGAATGTTTGAGTAAATTGTTATTTTTGTTCTCTTTGTGCAAAAAAAGTATTATCGTAACGTCACAAAACTGAAGTTGAGCCACTGACGTCACATGGACTGTTTTACCGATGTATTCACTAGAGTTGAGCCGGATACTCGGCTGAAACGAGTATCCGGTACGGATAAAGCACTTTTGCCGAGTACGAGTATCATACGAGTAATACGAGTCAATATCTGTGCTCGGATTGAATAAAAATTCTCATTGGGTAGGTGATTGTGTCTGCGTTCTGTGATAGGCTAGTCACAGCGCCCCTCCCCTACACACATACAGATGTATCGTGTTGCTGTGTCCCGCTCTGCTCACTCACACACAGAACACTGAGAAGAGAAGAGAACAGCGCGCTCTCTCTCTCTCTGTCTCTCCCTCAGTCACTCAGGTTCGCGGGTTTTTTCCGTTAACGTTTAGGGTTTCTTCAGCTTCAGGTTTGTTTTTTACTTTGGTTTGTAGTACTTACTTATTAACCAGTAGAGTTTTGGTAAACGTGGGGTTTGTTCAGACGTGGTGCTTGGTAGAATGCGACTCGCGTCTCTGCCTGTCGGAGATTTTTTTTTCTTTTTTAAACCGTCAGCTGGCTCTAACCAGTTTTTTTTTATTCACGCACTGTCTGACACTTTCTTGCTGTATTTCATAAAAAAAGGAAGTAGTGGTATAAAACTATATTACAAATTAATTAGCTACACACACACACACACACACACACACACATACCTGGTGTGGAAATAAAATAAATAAAAAAGAACCAAAAAAAAAATCACACTGATCATAAAAAAATTAAAAGTTAAAAAAAGAAAGTTATGTTGAGATGAAAACTCTTGTTCATTACATTTTACTTCATAATTGCAACCGCATGTGTTGTATTCATTGTTGCAAAACTTGTTCTGTATATAGTTCGTTTGTTATCGTGATCAAAACCATTGATCTGAAGCTCAATGCTGATGCTGTCATGTAAATAGTTTTCTAATCAGCAATAAATATAACAATTTCTGATCAACCCATATCAATTGCATGCTTAAAATAACATACTGGTTAAAGCCCCGCCCATTTCAAGACAACCCGACCCACTTCCATGTTAAATCCCGCCCACTTCCGGGTTAGGCCCCGCCCAGTCCGAGTACAGATACAGATACAGATAATTCATATGGTTAACAGATACAGATACAGATACAGATAATGCTGTACTCGCTCATCCCTAGTATTCACTACGTTTCTGGGAATATTTTAGTTGTGTTTGTGGCGAGGGGGGCGTGGTTCAGCGAAGTCTGCAGCGTGAGAAAGACTCAGGAGACAGCGGTAAGTAAGTGGGTCAAGTGCAAAATGAGGAACACCTGTGTCTGATTGCAGTAATTGGCGTGGAGAGACCAAATAAAGCCACCGTGGAGCGGGGATTGGAGAAGAGAGACGGAGTGAAGACTCGGGCGCATGGTCTGTGAGAGGGAGACAGCCAGAACGAATACAGAGAGTGAACGCTGAGACAACCGAGAGAGTTGATGTACCGAGGACGCGCAGAGTGCGCACCTGTTTAAGTTTATCTGTTTGCAAAAAATCACCCGAGTCTTCACGAGCCAACCCTGTCCGCTTCCTTCCTTCTTACGAACATTGTTACAGTGTTGTTGTCTATGGAGCGTCAGATATAGCTCAGTTTTCATCAAAAATATCTTAATTTGTGTTCTGAAGATGAACGAAGGTCTTATGGGTTTGTAACGACATGAGGATGAGTAATTAATGACATAATTTTCATTTTGGGGTGAACTAACCCTTTAAAGTTCAAATCGTCTAAAAGATGGATTTGTTTCTAACAAACACACAGCTTTGGTCTTCTCTAGATGTTAATTGATGGACTGGAGTGGTGTGGATTATTGTGATGTTTTTATCAGACTCTCATTCTGACGGCACCCATCCACTGTAGAGCATCCATTGCTGAGCAAGTGATGCAATGCTACATTTCTCCAAATCTGATGAAGAAACAAACTCACCCTAATCTTGGACGGCCTGAGGGCAAGTACATTTTCAGCAAATTTTCATTTTCGGTGAACTATTCCAATAATTATTCTGAGGTTGTAACAAGTTTCAGTAACCAACAGATGATGGAAAAGTTCAAATCACAGTTTGTCCAGCTCACCTGCGACCGGTGCTTGATTCTGCATAGCCTTCTGCTGAGGACTGGGATCTCTGGGTCTGGAAATGGCCATAGGGGAGGGTAAGAACTGCTTAGGGAGACCTTTGAAGAACCAGGCTCCAGATCGCTTCCATACCTTTAAAGGAAAAATAGGCAATGGACATCTACAGACAGTTAGACTCCAGATCACTTGCTTACGATAGGTGTTATTCGCCCACCTCTCTCTGCTCGCTGCAGATCTTGCAGAGCCACACGGACCGCGGCCGAGCGTTCGCTTGCACTCCACACTTAGTGCACATGCTCTGAGGGGAATAACGGGACGTAGTTATGAAATCAGTTCATTAGAGATAGTAAAGCAGTATTGTAAATAGTGAGCGGGATTAACTAAACAGCTGTGACACCAGTATTTCAAGCAGGATGAATAGAGCTTCTGCATTGCTGACTATTCAAGATGTGCTTTAACGGCACAATATGTAAGTTTTCACCGCTTCATCACAAAGAAAGGCGTAGTTTGATGATGCCTGTGGGATCATGGGAGTTGTTGTCTTCATCCCTACAGCTGATGCAATCCGACGGGACTCGGGTAGAAATCATGTTCATGGATGAGCTAATGTATTAAATATTTATTAACGTCGTAGCATGAAGCAGGGTTGGGCTGAATGCCGTCGAAAGCGAGACGAAGGACGCTGGATGGTTGCTAATGAAGGACGAGCGCGATGCACGGCTCGAAAGCAACAGAGCTTTTATTACGCCACAATCGACTGCTTCCACTTCTTCCGGTCGGGCGTATGTGGCGTAAACAGCGCTGTTTTATCATACTAGCTGCATTTGAAAGGTCTGTTATAATGCTACTCTGTGCATTCATCACCTGTCTAATAAAATGCATAACATATTAAAGCGTCTTTGGTGTTTCCATGTTTTCTACAAAATAAAACCGTAAAATCGAGTGTGTATGACGTCAATGGCAAGGTGTCACTAGTTAAAATTGCTTATTTCTCTGGATTTAAACACTCTTCGAAATGTTTGGGATAATGTAAGTACACGAGTCAGCAAAATATATAACACCGTTCTAGTGATTTTTGGATATTTTAATTAAACAAATCTAACATATTGTGCCTTTAAAGGGGTCATCGGATGCTAAATTCACTTTTACATGTTGTTTGAACTGAAATGTGTCTTGGCAGTGTGTGCCACCTTATAATGATAAAATCCACCCAGTGCTTTTTCTTTTAAAATCTTGATAAAACCAAACCCTTTCTCAAATCAAGCTCTTCTCAGATTCTTGGCGGTGTGACATCACACTGGCAGGCCCCTCCCACGATTGTTGATTGACAGTGGTGTTTTATCAAAGCTCCGCCCTGAGAGAGCTGTCACCAGTCCGCCATTGACATCTGAGCCGCTGAAGACGGATTACTTTTGTTTCTGAAGGGAATGCGTCCCTTGATCTGCCTAAATGCGTTTATGTTCGTTCAAATCAATTTGTGATTCAGCTTCACCTACAGCAGAAGTGAGTATAACGTTTTTTTATGAATCTTTGCAAATTGCCTTTGCTAATAACGTACTAGTTAACAAGTTTCACGATGAATGCGGCTAAAGTTTACCGTCTCTCAGAAAGCTGCTCGGAGGAGAGGGGCGGGGTCAGCAGAGCTCATTAGCATTTAAAGGAACATGCAATAAAACGGCTTGCAGTGAGACCTGTTTTTGACAGGGTAAAAAGGGTGTTGTTTTACACTACCATTGAGACATTTCAACCAAAGTATGTTATAGACTTCATTAAGATCATAAAGAATATCATATCAAACTGTGGAAAATGGGCAGCCGATGACCCCTTTGATGTTTCAGAATCAAATTCAATTAGCATCCGTTTTGTTGCATTATTTATTTATGATGTTATTGCATGTACCAAATGTATAGCAATCCCATAAGAATTCAAATTATCTAAAAATGAGGCTTCATTTAGATAATATCTTTTTATTTGGATTAGTTTTATCACGGTCCTGCTGGTGTACCCGGGCTGGCCACCAGATGTCTCTGTATGTGGAGCACATGGCTTGTTGTTTGTTGTTGGTGCCATGTGCTCTCCTGTCTATTGTCTTGTTAACTAATCAATGTTTCAGCGGCCCTCGCTTGTCTCCCTATTTAGCCTCCTGGTGTCTGCAGTCTTGTACTGATCTGTTGTTTTACATCATGTGTGTTTCATGTTTGCCTGTTCTCTAGTTCGCTGCCTGCCTGCCTGCCTGCTGCCTGCCTTTTTTCCCCCTTCGGGGTGGTTTTGTTTCATTTTATGATTAAAAGGAACCATTCTCTTGCACGTGAGTCCTCGCCTCATCTCTCTCCTCACGCACCCTGACAAGCTTCTCACCTTTTTACAGTCCTCACAAACCACGGATCTGTCCCCTCCTGAACCCAGCTGCTCTCCACATAAAAGGCATCGTGACACTCCGTCCCCACAAACAGCTTTTTTCATGTTGTCCAGACGATTCACCAGACGTCTATCATGAATAAACAGAGAGTGCATATGGGTCATTATGTTAACATATACAGTGCGTTACACTATAGTATCTATTATCTGCATGTCCTTGCTGTTGCTTATGCGTATAATCTTTCTTTCAAAATATTCTAAATAATGTAACCTGTACTGTAATATACATATATGCTATTGAATATGAGAATGTGTCCTGTTTAATTCTGGATCTTCTGAGCAAAAGATAATGACTGTCATACATTATTAGCAGGATTAAAAAAAAATAGATATTAAAAGACTATTTAAGGATCACGGTGCAACTCCATTTACCACTAGGGTTTACTCTTTTGACAACAAGAAGTTTAAAATATTAATATTAATATCTTAAAATATAATACAAATATAGTATGATCCCTTTTTCTTTTATATATTTTAATAAGAACAGGTCAGAATAAGTATATTGTTACTAGGGCTGTTTTGATGTCCACATATTCATCTAATTACAGCGGCTATAACATTTCTGTCCTAAAGAAATGGCCAAATATTAAAGATTAAGTGGACATTTGAATTAAATGGTGCTTAGTCAATATTAAACAAGGATTAGATCGTGCAGTAATGTGTAGAAATCATTTTCAGGTGGCCAGCAGGCCTTTGTTGTCATGCGTAATCTACATTAGCTCTATTGTTTATTATGCATTATGTATTTTAAGTTTTGTTCAATAAATCCATATGATTTCTTGCTTTTGATACTTTATTTGAACTAATTATTATTGCATCATTGGTATTATATATGTATTTTAAGTCATTTTAAAAGCTGTTGTTCACTTACATCTATTTTTATTACCACCAAAAACATAATTATAATTATAGGGACACATGAAATCAGTTTTATTTCCAAATTCAGTGTTTTTCATTTATATTTAATCTGTTTTAATGGTTAAATTAAATTGTATTAATAAAAAAACCTGTCTAATTAATTGAGTTTTACAGTTTTATCTTTACTAAATTATGTTTTCCATTATTTTCTGGATTCCATTTTTATGGTTCCATTAAAATGGTCATAATCAAAAGCATCTCCAATTAATTGATTTTATATTTTAAAAAAGTGTTTAAATTATAATATATATAAATAAAATACTGCACATTGACATTTTTCACCTAAATAAATTCTGCTAAATACTCCTTTAAGAAGTGTTGTTTGATTATAATTGTATTATTAGACTAGAACACGTGAATATGTTGTCATTCTTACTCTATAATACTGAATTCTGGTTTCAGTGATTTGGATTATGAGATGGAGTCCAATAAGCAAGTGCCCATGTTGCACTTTACTTTTGCTTTTGCAAGGATTTCATAGAAATTTGGATTTAATTTGGTTTAATAACATAGTTTAATAAAATCACATTTTTTGCGGGAAATTAATCGTTTAGATTAATAGATTAATAGAAAAATTAGTCGATAGATTAATCGAAATAAAATTAGTCGTTAGTGGCATCCCTAATTGTTACACTGAAGGGAACGTTGTTTCACGCATATTCTGACATTTTAATTTCACAAGTTATTTGAAGCATTAAAGTAGATGCTTTATGCGTTGTGTATATAAAATCACTTTTAAAATATTTTTTCTCAAATTCATATGCCACACTTATTGTCGCCTATTTCTGAAGCACTTTGTGCAACATCCTTTGTCTTCTCCTATAATATTAAATAATATTTAAGAAAACATGGCGTGATCTGTATTATTTTGAATATTTCAGATACTTTAAATGAAAGACCACCAGGAAACATCTCATATCAAGGGTGCTAATATTAGTGCATGTAATCTCACATAAATGTTTTCTTTCACTCGTGAAATATAGCAGATCAGAACTGCCTCAACTTTTCGGCCTCAAATTTTTAAGTCTAATCATGAAACTTTTTTATTTTCTTTGGCATTCAGTATTTCTTGACTTGCTGCATTTGTGTTTTATAGTTTGTGTTTATAATCTCTTTTTTAACACTGTGTGCAGCACTTTGGTCATTTTTGGTTGTTTTAATATGTGACCCTGGAGCACAAAACCAGACTTAAGTCGCTGGAGTATATTTGTAGCAATATCCAAAAATACATTGTATGGGTCAAAATTATAGATTTTTCTTTTGTACCAAAAATCATTAGGACATTAAGTAAAGATCATGTTCCATGAAGATATTTTGTGTACATTTCCTACCAAAAAATAAATCAAAAACTTAATTTTTGATTAGTAAATGCATTGCTAAGAACTTCATTTGGACAACTTTAAAGATGATTTTCTCAATATTTAGATGTTTTGCTTCCTCAGATTCCAGATTTTCAAATAGTTGCATCTCAGCCAAATATTGTCCTATTATAACAAACCAAACATTAATGGAAATATTATTTATTTAGCTTTCAGATGATGTATAAATCTCAATTAAAAAAATTGACCCTTATGACTGGTTTTGTGGTCCAGAGTCACATATGTGCTATATAAATAGACAATGTATTGTATTGTATTGTACAAATTGGTGATGACAATCAATAAACATCCATAATCTGTCTCCTACCCAATCCTCTCTTGCTCCATTGTCTCCATTTTTTCGGCCCGGGCGATGACGCTGTTGATGATCTCCTTCTCCTCATCAGTCAGCTCTGCACCGAGACCCGGTCCAGACTGCACATGGACACCTTTCGTGCCCATCACCGCGTCTGTCATCGTCGTCTGGAACCTGTGACGCAAAAATGAATTACAGTCAATAGATAATAAACTAATCAAAAAGTACAAAAAATATAGCAACCCAAAGAAACAAATATGTATATAAGAGTGCAAAAAATCCATCTTCCAAGCCATGTCTTCCCCAAAATATACATTGATTAACTCTATAATAATGATTATATTTATGGGGAAAATGCATACAGTATGTCATTCGCTGCACGTCACCTCATGTAAAAGCACGACTAACACAATCTTTATGCAGTTTTAATCTTCAACCACTAGAGGACAAAAGGTTAAAGATTAGTATCTCTTTAAAATACTATAATAATATAATACACAATCTACTAAATAATTGTATTAACAATTGAGATGAATTGGTCACAGCCAAGTAATAAAAATTGTACCATGCATTAATCATATATATATATTTTTTTGTAGCATGCTTAACATTTTAACAAGAATCAAGGGTATATGCTGTGTGTTTTATAACAAGTTCAATAAAAAGGCCTGAAATCAAATAAAAGATTATGAAATGTATGTATTCTACTCCGAGATACTCCAACGCATCAATAGAGGGCACTGCAATCAAGACTCGTGCATCTGGGGGTGTAGCTTAAATCTGGATGAAAAGTCATTCACAACTAATGTGTGTAACATGATAAAACCCCCCAAAAAACTTTCTTCATCAATATCAATTATTATTAATAAAATCATTAGTTTAGTGTTATGTAGAAGCCCAAACCTGCAGAAAAATAAATAAACGAACATGGCTTGATAAAAACAAATACAATTAATGAAAAATGTTTATTTTTAATATTTATATATTGCTATAATGTTTATTATTTATATGTATTTTTTTTTGTATTTATTCCCACATTTATTTACACGTTTTTCCTTTATTTTTGTATTTATTCATAGCTTTATTTCTCTTTTATAATAATTATGTGGGCTGGTCTTGGTTACCGTTACTCTTGTCTTGTTTTTGATTGACATCAGGTCATACTATATCCACGACTGACGCTTTATAGCTAGAAGTGAACATTTTAGACAAAATCATCTTCTAAGTTAATTGTATTAAATTAATTGTGAAATCTATTTTTGCAAACTAGTCTTTGGTTGTTTGCCTGATCGTAATGAAACCAGTGCATATATATATATATATATATATATATATATATATATATATATATATATTCATTATCAAAAATGATTAAAGTCATGTCGAACTGTAATTCATCTTGATCGCGCCCAGCCAAACTCTTCATAGTGGGTGTGGAAACTTTTATTAAATGGCCATAACTCCTGAACACAATGAGAGTTTTTGTATTATTTTTTATCTCAATTTGTGGACACAAGACACATTTGACACTGTAACAGTTACAAATATACAAAAATACACTGTATGATATGTAATAAATAAATAACTAAGGGTGAGGACAAATACAACAGCAGCATACAAATCAGCAAACAGTGAAACAAATAAAGAGTAACCATACTTATTAGCATAAGTTATTCATGTCAACACCGGCAGCCATATCACCCTGCAGCCCAAGACCGGTTGCCCACTGAAGCTAAGCAGGGTTGAGCTGGTCAGTACCTGGATGGGAGACTCCTGGGAAAACTAGGTTGCTGCTGGAAGAGGTGTTAGTGAGACCAGCAGGGGGTGCTCACATGTGGTCTGTGTGGGTCCTTACGCCCCAGTATAGTGACGGGGACACTATACTGTAAAAAGCACCGTCTTTTGGATGAGACGTTAAACCGAGGTCCTGATTCTCTGTGATCATTAAAAATCCCATGGCACTTCTCGTAAAGAGTAGGGTGTAACCCTGGTGTGCTGGACAAATTCCCCCCACTGGCCCTTGTCAATCATGGCCTCATAATAATCCCCATCCACTTAATTGGCTCTATGGCTCTCTCTCCTCTCCACCTGTAGCTGTTGTGTGGTGAGCGCATACACTTGATTGGCTCTATGTCTCTCTCTCCTCTCCACCTGTGCTGGTGTGTGGTGACTCTTGATTGGCTCTATGACCTCTCCCTCTCCACCTGTAGCTGGTGTGTGGTGAGTGCATACACTTGATTGGCTCTATGTCTCTCTCTCCTCTCCACCTGTAGCTGGTGTGTGGTGAGAGCATACACTTGATTGGCTCTATGACTCTCTCTCCTCTCCACCTGTAGCTGGTGTGTGGTGAGCGCATACACTTGATTGGCTCTATGTCTCTCTCTCCTCTCCACCTGTAGCTGGTGTGTGGTGAGAGCATACACTTGATTGGCTCTATGACTCTCTCTCCTCTCCACCTGTAGCTGGTGTGTGGTGAGCGCATACACTTGATTGGCTCTATGTCTCTCTCTCCTCTCCACCTGTAGCTGTGTGTGGTGAGCGCATACACTTGATTGGCTCTATGACTCTACCTGTAGCTGGTGTGTGGTGACATACACTTGATTGGCTCTATGACTCTCTCTCCTCTCCACCTGTAGCTGGTGTGTGAGTACACTTGATTGGCTCTATGACTCTCTCTCCTCTCCACCTGTAGATACACTGATTGGCTCTATGACTCTCTCTCCTCTCCACCTGTAGCTGTGTGTGGTGAGCGCATACACTTGATTGCTCTATGACTCTCTCTCCTCTCCACCTGTAGCTGGTGTGTGGTGAGCGCATACACTTGATTGTCTCTATGACTCTCTCTCCTCTCCACCTGTAGCTGGTGTGTGGTGAGCGCATACACTTGATTGGCTCTATGACTCTCTCTACTCTCCACCTGTAGCTTGTGTGGTGAGCGCATCCACTTGATTGGCTCTATGACTCTCTCTCCTCTCCACCTGTAGCTATACACTTGCTGACTCTCTCTCCTCTCCACCTGTAGCTGAGTGTGGTGAGCGCATACACTTGATTGTCTCTATGACTCTCTCTCCTCTCCACCTGTAGCTGGTGTGTGGTGAGCGCATACACTTGATTGTCTCTATGACTCTCTCTCCTCTCCACCTGTAGCTGGTGTGTGGTGAGCGCATACACTTGATTGGCTCTATGCCTCTCTCTCTCCTCTCCACCTGTAGCTGGTGTGTGGTGAGCGCATACACTGATTGGCTCTATGACTCTCTCTCCTCTCCACCTGTAGCTCTATACACTTGATTGGCTCTCTCTCTCTCCTCTCCACCTGTAGCTGGTGTGTGGTGAGCGCATACACCTGATTGGCTCTATGACTCTCTCTCCTCTCCACCTGTAGCTGGTGTGTGGTGAGCGCATACACTTGATTGGCTCTATGACTCTCTCTCCTCTCCACCTGTAGCTGGTGTGTGGTGAGCGCATACACTTGATTGTCTCTATGACTCTCTCTCCTCTCCACCTGTAGCTGGTGTGTGGTGAGCGCATTGTCTCTATGTCTCTCTCTCCTCTCCACCTGTAGCTGGTGTGTGGTGAGCGCACTGGCGCCCTTGTCCTGTGGCAGCCGTCGCATCATCCAAGTGGATGCCCTACACTGGTGGTGGTTGAGGTGAGACCCCCCCACATGATTGTAAAGCGCTTTGGGTGTACAGCTATACACAATAAAGCGCTATATAAATGCATCATTCATTCATTCATTCATGTCACTGTACAGTGGTGGATATTGAGTTTATATCACTGTAATATTATCCACAGATTCTCACGTCTATCAGAAATGCAGGAACTATCTGAGATGCTTAGTGTTAAAAAGCACATTTGGCTGGCAAAAACGGCACTTCTCAATGCATAAGGCTTATCTGGGCTTATCTAAGTTCGAAAAATTAATTGCAAGCAGCAAATTCAAACACTGCCTACATAAAGGCACACACACATAAAATCCCAATATGAGCCAATTATGCACTCTAACTAAATTAGCCTATCCAAAGATATGAGCATACAGTCATTGCTCATTTTTGAGGTGTTTAACTAAATGATTTCATTTTATTTGTCATATTTTATTTTGTCCACGTCGCTGTTTTTGACTTTCACTGATATTTTCATGTCTGTTCACTATTCACGTTCTGTCCCAGTTTCTGTTTACACTGATTTTGTTGCACTAAATAAAGGTTTATATATAGTTATGAATGTAGGTGTTGTGAAATTCCATGCAATTTCTCTAATTCTACAAGCATATTAATCAGTACATGTGCTTTTAACAATCCTTTTGTCACCTCTAAACTGCTAAAAGCTGAAAAGTATAAGACATTAAAATAATAGTGGCCAGTCACATTTGAACCCAAAAATGTTTTATTGAAAAAAATGTTTAGGTTTATAAATTATGTTTAGTAAATGGATGCTGAAAAAATGTCAAATACTAAAGCTGTAATCAATAATCGATGTGGATGGATACATTAATCTTTGATTTAGGGCTATACTCAGATATGAAGAACACATGGAAAATCATGTGTGGGCTTAATAAGGTCACCGCCACAGCATAATATATGGATTAGTATGGCTAGAGATCTCATTTAAACTCTACAAAAGAAACAATAATATTTGCATGAGTTCTTATAAAAATCCAAACTGTTGAAACATGTTCACATCTGCATGCTGGCATGGTAAATTTCAAGATAGTAGAGTACATTCCTGCAAATACATTT
This sequence comes from Ptychobarbus kaznakovi, assembly GCA_027422405.1. Lineage (NCBI taxonomy): Eukaryota > Metazoa > Chordata > Actinopteri > Cypriniformes > Cyprinidae > Ptychobarbus > Ptychobarbus kaznakovi. The sequence goes on along the minus strand of CM049798.1, from coordinate 27,581,877 downwards.
AAAAAAAAAACTTTGGGGGGTATTAGGTTTTTATTTGCCTATAAATGTATTACAATACATATCTGCCACCACAATGAAAGATACACTATATTGCCAAAAGTATTGGCACCCCTTCTTTAGAAGAGAAAAATGCACGTCCAAACTGTGGCAACAAAGATGGAAACATAATTCATGTATTTAAAAATTGTATTTCCACCTCTGTTGCAACAGTTTTGAAGTGTATGAAATGACGGTACCCATATGTACAAGTCATTGGTGTTTGGTGATGAGTTTTTGGCTCATTTAAAGTCACACCAGAGGTGTTAAGCTGCTTTCTGCAGACCAGTCAAGTTCTTCCACACTGACTGAATCATCATTTCTCTTTGATTCTTGTCTTATACACAGAGACACTCTCATGTTAGAATAGAAAAGAGTCCTGTCCAAACTGTTGCTATAATATTAGAAGCACACAATTCCCCAGAATATCATTATATGCTTAAACATTAAGATTTGTACTCATGGAAATTACTACGAGAAAAGTAGTCAAGTAGTCAAGACTACTTCAAGTATTCAAGTAGTAGTCAAGTAGGAAAGTAGTCAAACCTTTCATTAGAAGGGGGTGCCAATACTTTTGGCAATATAGTGTATCTGATAGCTGAGAATAAATGTGTCAGATCCTTCTACATGTTGGCCTAATATCCATTTTGCTTTGTTATATGGACTAAGCACTAAGTCCCAAGTTGAGAGGTCCCAAAATCCATATAACAGATCGAGACAGAACCATTATATTACAAAACACAGCAAAAATAAGAATACAGTCTGTATGCAACCAATGAATCAATCAATAATATAGCAACACGTACATTTTAAAGCCCTGTTCTCAATATCTTTCCACATCACTGCTCTGCTGTGACACATAAGATAATTTCCTGATTATTTGTGCTGAAATATTTAAACATAAAGGTGATTATATCTGTTATCAGCAGCAGTCATGACGGATATCTGTCTCATTCAATCTCAGCAGTACAAACACAATTTGACTGCAAGAATCCACGCCTTCATCAATTTCCTTCTGCAAGGAAAATACATCAAATATGATTCTGCATTATAAAACTGAAGCAGAGAAACCTCTTCCTAAACTCCAGAATGACTAAATATTTCATGAGTGGAACTATATCTGCAGAAAACACCCCTGAAAGCAAGTGCCAGGCTGGCCATACACTCTCAACGATGCTGTAGTCTAGCATGAATACCTCTAAAATGCACAACGCAATCTTGATCGCTGCCGTGCTGCGCAATGAGAGCAGAAGCGCGCGCGATCTCGTCTTTAAACGCATCAGAGGAACGCACCTTGCCTCTCTGTGTGTGTACAGCAGAAGCAAAACCCGCATTGAGATGACACACCTTACGCTTATCTTCAAGAAGACAACTGCATGTCGGTTCTTACAGTCCTACAGCAAACACTAACGCGACCATCGATAGACATGCCTCACATAGATTCATATTTTTACAGCAACCATTGTCCAGCCATCATGTCGATTTCTTTCCATATAGCCTGTGAATGGCTGCCTGTGGGCAGAATGCATGTGTAGCCACTGGCTTAATATGACTCAACTATCACCTCATCCGATGTCAAATCAAAAGACACCGTACCTTTTTTTCATGCATCGTTTTCTATATTAAATAAATGGCAAAACTCATCAGGTTCGAGACCCAAATACGTGCATTCTCCACAGAATTAAACACCTTTGTCGATTAGAAAATTATGATTTTTGCATGCACTGTGTTAATAAACATGTTTGAAATAACCCTACGTGAGGGAAATGTTATTTCGAATATTCTTACCTGATAACAACCGCCCACTTGTGAAGGAAGGCGACTGCACACAATGCGGGCTCTGGGATGGATGGGAGTGAGGTCAGTAGCGACTGCGTGCACGCGCTCTTCTCATGATCTCGCGTCTCTGAGTCTTGCGTGTAGCCCTCTTTACTTATTCCACGCCCGTGGTACCTTGCTGTGGAGACCCCAGTGCACTGACACTGGTGAGATGCGTTCAAGATCGGGAACGCTTTACAGTACGGGTGCACTAAAATGCATTCATTCATGCTTAACTCATGCACAGAAGTCAGTTAAATGGGCCAAAGACGGTTGTAGCATCTTACATTTTTACAGAAAATCACAATAACTGAATCTTGCATTGTTGCTTCAACACTTGTTGACATGTAACAATATTTGTTACTGCTCTGAGTTTTTTAAGGCGGGCAGGGAAAAGTGTTACATGAAGCTAGTCAGAGAAATTGTAAGGTAATTGAGCCCGATATTTGAAAATTTCATTAATCACTAATAATGCAATTATAAGTAAACTTACTAACAAAGCAAAGTTTTGTGTTTTGACATGCTCTTTCAAATAAAAAAGTTTAATATATAGAAGAAACTTAGATTTTTGGTTATTTTAGGTAGAAATGGCTGGTTAAGCTAAAATGGACCACACTTTTCAGCTAAAATGGTCCGCACACACACACTTTTACACAGAAATTGAGGGTGAGCATAGGTTTATAGTCCTAGATAGATATCCATACAACATCTTAACAGTCAACGCACACATACATGCACACAAAAGACTTAGTGTGTCTTATACAACATGATCAGTTACATGATCTTAGACACTTATACAACATGATCAGTTTATTTTTAATTGCATTGTTTTATTAAATATTCATTCAACTTTCTATGTAATAAAATACATTTATGGGGTTGCTATGGCACATTAAAGACAATAGTGTCAAATTACTGTTAAAAATAAAGAGATTTAAGCTGAAATTACCTGTGTTATTCTCTTTTTATTGGCCCATTTTAACTGAACAGCTGGCCCATTTTACCTGAATGTTGTGCCGTGGCTCAAGAAGGTACCTGCTGATACTCCAACTCTCATACTTTTAAAACTTTTATACTTTTTCACATTTGAAAATATAAATATATTTAAGAGACCCATGCTAATTTATAAGAATATCATTAGATCTCATGCATAGCTTATTTGATGGTATTATAATTAATTTACCAAAACGAGACACATTTTAGCTGCATGACTTCACCCTAATATAACCGTTTATTAATGATTAATGCATCAGCAGCTAATCAATATGATTCATAGATTAAGTAATACAAAAATGTATTAGTTCATAATGTATTAGTTCTCTAATAACATATTATATTAACTTAATGATGTAAATTCATATGTTAATCACCATAATGGTCAAAGCTGTAGGCCTACTTTAACTTCCAGCTGTCTGCTTTAATTAATCAGTAGCTAATGATTTGCAAAGGCATCGTGTTATGACTTTACTTGTTGAGGCACAGGACTAACTAATTGTTAAGTTATTTGTCAGTGTGATTATGGATTTTGAATCACCTTGTTTACTCAAAATGGTGCATATTAGTGCCTTAAATTAGGCTACTTCAAAAGTATGCATCAGTAGAAGTGTATTAGCATTTGTTGATTAGGTACCAGTGTTTTGTACCTTTTTTCTGAGTGCAACCTGAGTTATGATGAGCTAGACATGTACAACTTCACTAAATCTTTAAAACACTTACAGATATACACGGCAGTGTGCAGGAGTGTAATAATAATAATAATAAATCACTATTGTAATGTATGTCAGCAAATCATAAAACATCAGTTATGGGTATCTTCTGAAAAACTGAAGAAAAAAAACATACGCACAAGTGTTTTTGTGTGTGAGAGAGATTAGAGGTTAATATGAGCATGTTATGCATGAATGTCTACGTGTATTTATTACTGTATTCAAGGGTTAAATATATAAAATACAGCAGTATTTTTCAATATACTTTTAAAATGTTTTTGAGTCTCTTTAATCTGTTGTAACTTCCATTTAATAGGATTACAGATCAAAATCATGTCACCGATCTTGACTTAATCAGAACATTTACTTCACACTGTGACAGTTTTATCCAGGTAATGAACATTTACATTACATGATAGAAAGATAGAGTTTGTTTTCGTAGTAAAGCATAAAATGCATGATCAGTTTTCAGACAAAGAACAGACAAGAAATAAATACATTAAAATAGACCAGAGTGGAAAACGCTGGCAGGTCTGAGAACGAGTCCCTCCTTGCATGCAGCGGCGAGGAGGCTCTTCAGGCTTGAAGACCGTGGTGGGGGGGGGGGTCTTGAGTCTTTCTGTCTTTACATGGATGCTTCTGATGACATGAGCTGTTGTTATGCTTTCTGCAAAGATTCTGTCCTTTAATTCAGTATAATCGCTGAGGGGTTGGCATCATCTCTTCTCAGGTGTTCGGTCATCTCAGATCATTTAAGGGTTGGATCCAGACTGAAGCTTGTGTAATTATGGGATGTTAATCCAGAAACAGAGATTCAAATAAAGACAATTAGCGTAGCAGTTGTTCCATCCAGTAACAACCCTAGATAAAATGATCAGTTTAACCCAAGCTAAAGCATAATAAAGTGCGTTTGATCAGATATACCTGCAGTACAAGATTATGAGATGCATTATATGAATGCTTGGCTAAAGAGATGTGTCTTTAATCTAGATTTAAACAGAGAGAGTGTGTCTGAACCCCGAACGTTATCAGGAAGGCTATTCCAGAGTTTGGGAGCCACATATTAAAAAGTTCTACCTCCTTTAGTGGACTTCTTGCCCCAGCAACCTGTGACAACTGTTCCTGTAATAGGACTTTTGCAAGTAGCTTTAGATAACAGCATCTGACTCCAATAACACATGCTGTGCCCTCTGCTCATGAATCGTTTATTTGATTTTTTTCAGCATAAAGTTTTTTACAAAATAGTGGAAAACCAGACTTGTTGTATTTAAAAATAAAAATGGGGAAAACGGGGTGTGCAAGAGAAACATTTCATGTTAAACAAACAAAGATATAAGGACTAGGGCTGTCAGTTTAACGCGTTAACTTAATTAATTAAAAAATATTTTGACGCAGTTAACGCACTGGCCCCGCCCCCAGACCTGTACATCATCTGACATTTCATACAGTTGACTAATATGATGCAGGGCAACAACTCCATGAATGCAGTTAACCATGCCCTAAAGTTCAAGATATGGGTGCAAACTAAAATTAGTTTTTTGTCTCATATTTATATCATATGATGAGCGATTTCACACGAGCAGGGAGAGCAGTATCACACGAGTGCTGATCCCGAATATCACAAGTTTAAATGTGATTTTATACAACAGTTCAGTGATATTGTGTTATATTTTAAACACAATATCATGTGTTTTTGCTCCATTTTGCATGAGAACATATTACCTTTATAGCCAAAGGAGAATTGGTGCGCGTCTCCGAGTACACAGTGGTGATTAAGTTTGTGAATGAATCTGTGTTTTGAATGAATAGTGTGAAGCAATGATTCAAAGGCCCATTGATAAAGAGAGCCGCTGCGTCCTTCCTAGTTCAGTCCTTCAGAGGCTTGTAGACTAGTGTCCTCCTCTGCATTAACGCTAGAATGAAACGGTCTAGTAACATACCTATCACATAGCTATGTCCCCGCCCTCACCGTCACGGCACGAAAATACAAATAAAACTTAGATTTAGAAAAATACTTTCTATCTTTCTATTAATGCAATACAATGAATCACAGCCATCGACAGTCTCCATTAGCTTACATTATTGGCAGTTTAGTGAGTAATTTACACCAAAACAAAAGATAACATCCATGCCTTTATGTCCGAAAACATTATTTTCATCTTACATTTCATAATAAACTCAGACAAGCTCAGTACTGACTTGTTTTTCGTCAGTGTACAAAGGATTGTGGGTGATTGAAGGTTGTGAAGGATACATCCCACGCATCCTTCATATTCGGCTGTCTTCCAAGGGTCCTTCTGATTGAGACGGCCTTCAGCGACGTTTGATGACGTGGCAGTCCTCCGCTTGAGAAGCACACGTTTACCTCATTCCTGAATGAATCAGCCGTTTAAACCAATCAAATGAATGAATGACTCATAAAGACATGTTTACCGCCACCTGCTGGCAGATTTAGTTTCTTATTTAGCGTATCATTTAGTAAAAAAAGCATTAAAAGGATAGTTCACCACAAAAAATATGTAATTATGTCATCATTTACTCACCCGCGTGTCGTTTCAATCCTTTCTTTTGAGGAACATAATATTTTGAAGGCTGTTGGTAACAAAGATGTTTTTCTTATCAATGACTTTCAATGCATGAACAAAAAATACTGACATGTTTCTCAAATTATATTATTTTATGTTCCATTGTTTATGTTGTAGCCTAAATGTTTATGTATAATAAATCTCATGTTAAATCAAATCAAATATTTATTTCTAAAGCTGCAATTTGTAATGTTTACTTGATACTTTCTAATTTAACACAAAAATAGCTTTAAATAATCTTTTGCGGGTATTTTCAGTCAAATTTATTTTGCGATTAATTCGATTAATTAATCAACCAACACATCATGCAATTAATTCGATTCAAAATTGTAATTGACTGACAGCCCTAATAAGGATATATTATTATTATTATTAAAAGAAATATTAAATAATGAAGTATTCTCATATGATTATTTAATCTTTATGTAGTGTGTTTGTAAAATTGCTGCATATGCAATGCAGGGTATTTAATCTAGTAACTCATGATATTCTAATATGCATAAAAATGCCAAAAAATGTAATCAAAGACAATAAGGAAATCTCTCATGTTTCTCAATGTGGACTCCTTTTGTCTTTTAGGGCTTTGTAGGAGTTTTAGCAGACATGTTTGAGACTCTGTTCATGCTCACATTAGTCTTCTGAGCTTAGGAAACACAACCGTTCAGCGATACCTGTCCTCTATAGACTGTGCGTGCCTTTGGTGCATTTTAGTTTGCTTTAATGTGCTGTTTTGAAATACCAATTTCTATTTTAAAACTCATACTACTCTGCATGAATATGTCCCAGCATTCAAATGCAATAATTAAGCATGCACTGTAAAAAATCTAATTAACAAAATGTTGGAAGGGCAAACATATTTAAGTTGAGCTCATTTTATTGCTTGGCCTTAGTTCAAAGGACATATTATATTAAGTCTACACAAATATATTTGAAACACATTGACATCAAATCCAGTTAACAATTAGCTGCTAATGTTGACTACACTAATAAAAACACACGTGCACGTGCACTATAACACTTCAGTAAAGGTTGAGACAACTACAAATGAACAATTCAGGCAACACTTTGAGTCGGAAACTGACTGAACGTAACTTTTCTGTGGAACTAGTTACTAAATAATAATTAGTTGAAACCGCTTGACATTTTTTACAGTGTGGCACAATGCAAAGAGTAGACTGTAATGAGGTTTAAAGCCAGTGGCTGAAATATTGCACTAAAATGAAACGCCAGTAAGTGTGCTGTACATTGTGGTGTATATTCATTTGAATGGATATGAGTTTTTCTGTGATGAGGAAAGCATCAAACTGAGTTACATGCAGTCTCTCCAATCTGATGTAGTGATTTAAACAACAATGCCCACAAAACCCAACGGTGTCCTCACAAAAACTATACGAATAACACAATGTCCTTTTCTTTCTCAAGAACCCAATATAAAAGTTTGCACTTCATGAGTTTAATGACGTGTTTGTCTATTACCTGCCTACACGTCATCACTTTCTCCTTCTTCTCCTTTAGTTGGTCATAACGATAGATCGCTCTATCCGATCATCTATCAACCACTTTAGAGATGGACCTTAACCAGCACACGTGTGCTGTGTGTCAATGAATTGTATATTTCAGGATCCCAACAACTAGTATTTACAGATCTCTAAAATCGACTCGAATTGTAACTCATCTAGGATAAATTAAAAAGTGAAAATATCATTTTGAATAGTCAAACCAAAGCATTAAATGATAATACTGCTTGCCATACAATGCCTGCCGTACTTATTTGTGGACGGGACCATATCAAACTCAGGACATGAGCTGCCAAAAACTGGACCTGTAACCTTAATGAAAAAAGTTCCCAGTCGTTTATAAACCTGACGACATAAACACATTTAGCCTGGACTAAAATCATGTGCAGCATCGCAATGTAACGCTGTTGCATGGGTGTAATGCATTTACTGTAATTTAATTATTTTTCTCTTGTAAAATTAAAGTAAGATTAGTAAAAAGTAAAGCAAGGGGTTAATCTTAATTTTCCTGTGTTTTAATTACAGTTATGACGTAATTGCATTAAATAATGCTAAAACAAGTGTGTATAATAAATAGTGGATTTAACATCGAAATTTAACACTTAATGTCAAAAAAAAAATGTATGTATCCTTCTCCCTTTAAATAATTTTTGCCAGTTCAAGAATAAATTATGCTATTTTATAATATTCCATAAATTCCAGTTTAATTGTATTGTTGAGGTTGATATGGGATTTAGAAAGTGATTAATAAGTGATGCAATACTTTTAAGAGCGTAATATAGTAATCTAATTACACTGTTGAAAATTAATAGCTGGCAATTAATTATTTTTATAGTAACTTACCCCACAGTGCTAACAGCAAAGTTGTTTATAAATCTGCTGTAATGAACTGTAGTTGGCTGTAATATAATTGTAAATGTGGTATCATGGGCACTTTGGTGAGCTTGTATCGGGTCATACTGCAAACCCTCGCCTCGGTAAACGAACCGGTGGACTTCGAGTCATGTGACTCCAACATTTCAGCTTCACATCAGTTACAAGTTTTAACATGTAACCAACACAACTTTCACTCCAGGATCCGTGAACAGACTGTAAAGATACTCATTTGACAGATCATCCACGGAGCACATCCTCCTTCATGCATGGACTGAAACAAACTGATGGGGTTTATTCACGTTGTGCATCAGCGGATGAAAACTCAACTCAGTATAGAGTTAGGAACTGACTCTTTTCAGCCTCGCTATATGCGTCTCTGCAGCAATGTCACTGCATCTCCGAGACACACTTGCTGTTCGTCTTTTAGTAGTGGTCTGCTGTTGCAATGCGGTAAGAATTCAGAAACATGCACCGTTTTGTGTCCTCGTTAAACCAGAACGCGGGAGCTCTCAGGTTAGTTTTCTCATCCACCCACCGGACACTTCAGCATCTCCTCTCTTTTACTGGAGCAAGTGGACATCAGAGAAACGTCTTGAAGGTTGTTTCATGAGTGGCGACGGGGCTTTGGTGAAGCGTTATCGGTCACTCTGCCGTCAAGAGCGCGCTCGGGACAACGAGAAACCAATGCACTTCAACTTAAGCGCGCTGCTGGAAGATGCCAGTCTGTGTGAAATCGACATGCATATCAATTTCACTTTGCACGAAGAACGCAGAAATCAAGCCCAGCAGATGGATTCAAGAGCAAAACGTCGCCATAAACGCGCGTGGGTTTTACCGGGAACGCTTTGGTGTGGACGCGGCACCAGCGCCAATGACTATGAACAGTTGGGTAGGTGTGCGTCCATCGGCAAGCTGCCATTGGTCCGTTCATTTGGTGTAGGCTATTCTTTTTCAAATATTAGTATATATGTAGGCTATAAACACATTTAGTGAACTGTTTTTGTTGTTCATATCGGTACGAAATTAATCATGCTGGAAACAGCCATGCATGTGTGTGTGTGTGTGTGTGTGTGTGTGTGTGTGTGTGTGTGTGTGTGTGTGTGTGTGTGAGAGAGAGAGAGAGAGAGAGAGGAGAGAGAGAGAGAGAGAGAGTGTGTGTGTGTGTGTCTGTGTCTGTGTCTGTGTGTGTGTCTGTGTGTGTGTCTGTGTCTGTGTCTGTGTGTGTGTGTGTGTCTGTGTCTGTGTGTGTGTCTGTGTCTGTGTCTGTGTCTGTGTGTCTGTGTCTGTGTCTGTGTCTGTGTCTGTGTGAGAGAGACCAGAAAGGCATAAGTGACATTTCACCAACTTTACAGGAGAGCCAAAACAAAAATTGTTACATAGTTTGATCTGACTTTGTGTACTGATTTCAATTGTTTATAATAAAATGTGTACACTCATGTATGACAGTACTTTTGCCAGCAGAAAGAGCTCATTAAGAGCTTTCATTTGATATATATATCTCCATTTCACCAAAATGTCACTTATGCCCTTCTGGTTCTCACCCCTCGATATATATACATATATATATATCCTATTGGAAATTTTTTACCGATATGAAAGTTATCGGTGTGAAAATAAAAGTCAAGGTTAACGATAAGACAGAAATGAAATTACAAGCTTCATTAATAGCAATATCCGTTATTCTCTACAATTTTCCTAAAAGCGATAAATCAAAATGCAATGTTTGTGCCAAAGTGGGCGTGCATGGGGGGGGGGTGCGGTCGACTGTAAAACATGCGGGAGGTCCGGCAACAGAACCTGACAATTACAGTAAGTAAATCAATATGATTACAGAGTGTCATAAAAGTAGTTACATGACAGCAGTTTCTGTGCAAAACATCGTCGTGCGCTTTGTACTTGAAATTTCATGAACAATTAGTTTATTCTGATGTAACAAGTTGACTGTATAATATTACAAAATTGTCCCTGCTGAAAAAAAACAATGTCCACCATCACAAACTGCGTAATGGTTTTGCTTGTTATAATGGGACTTGTATTGGTTTGAATGGAAACTAACCCTGTTGATCTCTTCCATTGGTGGCTTGTTAAAACCAATGCAATCCTAATGAGATATGTCCCCAAAACACACTACATGAAACCATTTTTAGTGTTTAAAAGTTGATGGTTTGTAATGGTATTTGTAGTGGAAACCGTAGTGATGTTTCTATTGTTTTTCCAGCAGGGTAGTGAATCCATATTTGTTATTATTGCATTGAATTATTTGCATGTTGTTCTCTCACGCAGGTATGTTTGTGCATGCTGACAGATGCTGTCGAGAACACGATCACTGTGAGCACATCATTCGCTCGTTCTCTGTGAGCTTCGGTGTGTTTAACCCCACTCTGTTCACGCTCTCGCACTGTGACTGTGACCACAGGTGAGCACTGCCTCACATTCCACACGCCTCAGTCCTCGGGGGGGACGCTGATGAGGCATAACTCATCCATCTGTGTGTTTCTTCTGTAGAGCATTATAGCCTGCTGCGTGCGAGATAAACACTTGATCTGTGCCAGCATTTCAGTGCAAGCATGACATTTAAAGGCCTTTCTTGTGACGTGGAACTCACTAAAGACAAATGTAAAGAAAAAAGCAACAGTTTGCATCAATCTTTTTGAGTTATGACAATGTATAGTGAAATTGTTAATAAGAAGGAACTTAATTTCTACATAAACACATTTTTCAATGATTAAAAAGTTCAACTAATTTTCCAATTATAACTTTTCAGTTCAAAACTAGCACAGCACATAAAAACTTATTTAGCATGTAAACTCAATGAAACTGAAACATACAATAAACTCTTTGAAATGTCAAACATAACAGCATTAAAAAATATACATTATTTTAAATATTTACTCTCTTTATCCATTGCAAAGCACATATGAACTAGAAATTCACTGCCAAATGTCAAAAGTTATCAAGGCAATTTCAATACATTATTATAACTTCAGAAATTGTATTTAAATTACACACGATATTACGCTACGGTAATAATAATCAACATTAATATGTCAACAGAACTCATCAAAAAAGTGTTTGCAACTTAAAAAGTTGAATTAAATCCACAAATGCGTTGCAACCGTGCATGAGTTTTAGTTGTGGTTATATATTTGAAGTTCTGAATGCATGCATGCAATTGTGTTCAATGGAAAGTTTCGAGCTGCCACTGAGACACAAAAGGGACCGATTTTGACACTATAATGCAAATCACGTCTTGTATCTTCCTATCTCATCTCTGTTAGATTTAAACAATGCCTTCTCAATGGAAATGACACCGTCTCCAACATGGTGGGCTACAGTTTTTTCAACGTCCTGAAGCTCCGCTGCTTTGAGCTGATGCAAAGGAGGCAATGCACGCAGTACAACTGGTTTGGATTGTGAGTGCAAGAAATGAAATCAGAAATTATGCTTCGTGGTTTTTTCCGCTTGCATAATTTGTCATTATGTAAGATCTACATTGACATCATTTTTTTCCATAGAATCATTTGCATGGCATCATTTGTTTGGTGTTGAAATGTATTGCTGCTGGTAGGATGTGTTTCTCTATAATAACAGTATACCGGGGTGGGAGTAAGTTACCTGGATACAGGTCATAAGCAAATAAATCATTCAGTCAAGTCTCAAGTGCAGTGCACAAACAAGACAAGACAAGGCTACGGCTCACCTCAAGCAAGTCGTGTCGAGTCCTGCGGAGAAACTACGAACTCAGCGGTGTTCAATTAAAGTTACAAGAAGTCCAGTGTCAGAAGTCAGAAAGAGCTTTATTACACGTATGTTTACACACACAAGGACTTTGACTTGAGCACTGCAAAGAAAAATGATTCATTTTAAGGAAAGTGGTTGCAATCCATTTATTTGAGCTACATTAAATAAACTAATTTAGTTGACTGACTTTCAACATATTTTTTTAATTACAAAAACCACTTTGCAACCACTTACCTTAAAAACATTGAGTAGATTAAATGAATCATTTTGTTCAGTGTAGCGTCTACTGCAGAAGAAAGTACAGACATAGTGCAAACATACATGATACGCAGTAGAGATGGAATATAATACAAACAGAAAATTAAATAATGCACTACATACAAAAGTAGAAATACAGAGTAATTGTTTAATTTAATGTATTTTATTTGCAAGTGTGTAGTTTACAAATGTACACTTTTCAGATTCTGTGTATAAATGTGTCCGTTATGATGGAAATGCATAGTTATTAATGTTTTAATTGTTCAGGATGAATGCTGTATTTTGTATCCCAACAAAGGTCCAAACAGCACTTTTTTGGAAAAGCTATACATTTCCAGTTGGGCAGCACCAGAAGTACTCTGTAAAACAAAAAGATCCTGAACAGCTAACTAGTTTTTATAACAATCTACAACCAATAAACAGCAATCGAATGATCAAAACAAAACATCTCTAAATAGTTGTCCTATTTAGACATTGTTTATTATTAAATGCTCTTAAAATACCGAAATACACTCACTGTCACTTTATGAGGTACACCTGTTCAATTGCTTGGTAACACAAATTGCTAATCAGCCAATCACATGGCAGCAACTCAATGCATTTAGGCATCTAGATGTGGTGAAGACGACTTGCTGAAGTTCAAACCGAGCATCAGAATGGGGAAGGAAGGGGATTTAAGAGACTTTGAACGTGGAATGGTTGTTGGTGCCAGACGAGCTGGTCTGAGTATTTCAGAAACTGCTGATCTACTGGGATTTTCACACACAACCATCTCTAGGGTTTACAGAGAATGGTCTGAAAAAGAGAAAATATCCAGTGAGCGGCAGTTGTGTGGACGAAAATGCCTTGTTGATGTCAGAGGTCAGAGGAGAATGGGCAGACTAGTTAGAGATAATAGAAAGGCAACAGTAACTCAAATAACCACTCCTTACAACCAAGGTATGCAGAATCCCATCTCTGAACGCACAACACGTCGAACCCTGAAGCAGATGGACTCCAGACCACACCGGGTGCCGCTCCTGTCAGATAAGAACAGGACACGGACGATACAATTCACACAGACTCACCAAAACTGGACAATAGTAGATTGGAAAAACGTTGCCTGATATGATGAGTCTTGATTTCTGCTGCGACATTCAGATGTAGGGTCAGAATTTCCCTTAAAGAACATGAAAGCATGGATCGATCCTGCCTTGTCTCAACGATTCAGGCTGGTGGTGGTGGTGTGTAATGGTGTGGGGGATATTTTCTTGGCACACTTTGGGCTCTTTAGTACCAATCGAGCATCGTTTAAACTCCACAGCCTACCTGAGTATTGTTGCTGACCATCTCCATCCCTTTATGACTACAGTGTACCCATCTTCTGATGTATTTCCAGCAGGATAATGCACCATGTCACAAAGCTCAAATCATCTCAGACTGGTTTCTTGAACATGACAATGAGTTCACTTTACTCAAATGGCCTCCACAGTCACCAGATCTCAATACAATAGAGCACCTTTGGGATGTGGTGGAACGGGAGATTCGCATCATGGATGTGCAGCCGACAAATCTGCAGCAACTGCGTGATGCTATCATGACAATATGGACCAAAATATCTGAGCAATGTTTCCAACACCTTGTTGAATCTATGCCACGAAGAATTAAGGCAGTTCTGAAGACAGTACTAGCAAGGTGTACTTAATAAAGTGGCCAGTAAGTGTAATGCATAATGTGCATTCCCCCCCATTCCACTGACAGCATCTTGCTTTTTTTGTTCCCGCTGCTTTAAATAGTTTTTCTGTATAAATATGTGTTAGATGAATATGCTTGTTGAATATGCAGTTTTTTCAGCGTCTCATGCACGAGCACAAGTCAGTGAATTTAAAAACACGTCTCGAGACTTTGCCGTCTTTTCTATTCAGCAGCACTGCCGTATTATTAGCTGCTATTGTGGGCCGTCTTGCGATTTTCTTTCTGTGTGGTTGAGCCCTAATGCATGTCACTGGGAATCAAAAAGGTCCTTTCAGATGATTGACATCACATAAGTTACTGATATTTGTGTGACTAGTATCTTAACAGGTAGCTATAGCTTGTGTGAGCAGCAGACGATGCATTCAATAATTTTATAGTAATTTACCAAGATTAATGTGTGAAAGTGGCTGTTCGTTCGGGCAAAATGTCTAAAGAAATTATCTTAAGCACTGCTTGAAAACCCTGGTGCTACTCCATCCATATTCTATTTTGACAATTTAGTTTTTTATAAAAATGTTGACAGCAATATGTTTTATTTTGTCTATAGATATACATTTGTGCTGTAACTGAGTTCTTCAATCTCTCTCTGCAGATGCACGATGGTTGAGATTGCACCTGTGGCAGTATTGAAAGATTCAACACCGTACAATTCCACCAGTCTGACTGATGAGAGCCGCGGCACCGTTGACCTTTCATGCAATGACGTGCCAATCAAACTGTCACACAGCGCCAAACAAAAAACCTCTCAATCGAAACGCATTCGATTGACAAAGGGCCGAAAAACCTGCGCAAAAGGGGAAACATTTCAGTCAAGTCAAAATCTGGTGAGCCAAATTGAAAAAAGGAAGACACTACATACAAATAGACATCTAAAAGTAAGAAAGGAGTCACGGGTTTCCCAAAAGAAGGCATCCAAAGAGAAGAAAAGGATGACTCAGAAGTTCAAGATGGAAACTGTTCTTCAAAGCACCCACAGGACTCCAAAAGCAAGCGTCACTCGCTCCCCGTCCACCTCATCACTCTCAGTGCAACAGACGATGTCCCCTCAGTCCAAACGAAAGACCGTGACTAAATCAGGAGCGGGGACACGTCAACGTAAGAGAAAAAGAGGTAAAAAGAAAAAAACACGAATTAAATCACCAAAACAACGAGTGAAGAGACAATTCTTTAAAGCATGAAACATTGATATTTTTTTTTTTAAATATGCATAAAGTCACAATTATCAAGCGAGATCTTTGCTCTTTTATATGCATAGACTGTAGTGACTTTTGCATTGTTGTTTAAGCAGGTGCCAATTAAATAAATGATACAAAGCAATGATACTTAATTTGTTTTTAAATGTACCACAACCTCAGTATATGCACGCATTTGCATGTTCTAATGCTGTGATTAATAAAAAGCAAATGACTTAATGAATTGCAATTGCTTCTGGACTTAGTTTAACAATTAAAAATAATGTTAAAGTGAATGTAAGTGTTATTGTATCTGCATGATTTAAACATTACTAAAACAAGAAATAGTCCAGACTGTGGTGGGCGACACTGGTAAACCTGTAAACCACGGCCCAGCTTTAGGACTCAGTAACAGTATTTTCAAATGAGGTATTAGCTCAGTAATATTACCAGTGTAGCAATCATCTACCTGTTACTACAACAAAAGGCTTTGAGGTAAACTGTGAAATTACAGAATACTGTGATAGTTCAGTGAAGAATAAAACTTGGCATGGCATATATTGTCAGGTAACACTGACCGTCACAAAGCATCCTGAAACATTTAAGATACTGAACAAAGGAATAAATGACACACAGCAATTTGCAGCTGAGAATATTGCACTCATAATATGTAGCTGATAGCATCGTCAGTTCAGCTGCTAAGATTAAAAGACTTCAAGCAATAGTTCATCCAAAAATGAAAATGTGCTGAAGATTTACTCACTCTCAGGCAATACAAGATATAGATGAGTTTGTTTCTTTTACTTTACTTTACTTTTTTACTTTTTAGTCATTTAGCAGACGCTTTTATCCAAAGTGACTTACAAATAAGAAAAAGTAACTAAAACTATAAGTTAAAACTCTCTAAATACTATATACACACACATTTTAAAAAATGGAGAAATTAAATAAAATGACAAATGCATACAACAACATTTCAAAACTAAACAAAATGAAAACAAGAAATAAAGTTAAAAACATTTCAAAATATTAAAACAACAAAAAGTATGAGTATAAAAATGATTCTAACATGACACTAAGCCAAACACCCATATATATATATATATATATATATATATATATATATATATTATATATATATATATATATATATATCATTATTTAATTTCCATGTTGAAGTAACGTTACTAAAATAAATACAATTTATTAAAACTAAAACTAAGCTGTACGAATACATCTACTGATGCTACTGGACACATCTTCTGTGATGTTCCTGGAATCATTGGGTGTTTCGGGTCTTTCAACATCATACACCCTCATCCAGGCGACCCAGCTGAGGCTGATCAGACCCCAGCTTGTGTCCAGTTGGCGAATCTAGCTACTTTGCCCCCATGGATCTACTCTCTTGAGCCATAGCCATCTTGAGGCTTTCTCTGCTGCTTCGGTGGTATTATAGATAGCTCTTCTCCTCCTCACTCCATCGATGCCTAACAGACTGAAGGCTCTGCACAGGGATCGGGCCGCAAAGCCCCTGCTTCCAACCTCGATTGGGAGACACCTTGCTCTCCATCCGGCTTGTCGACACTCGCTGACTAGTCCCTCGTACTTGGCGAGCTTCCTTTCAAAGGCCTCTTCCAGGCGGTCTTCCCAAGGGACTGTTAGCTCCAACAGAACCACTAGTTTGGTGGACTCAGACAAGAGAACAACGTCTGGTCTTAATGTGGTTGTCACAATGTGTTTGGGGAACTTGAGTTGCTGCTCCAGGTCCACCAACAGCTGCCAGTCCCTCGCAATGGCCAGGATGCCTGTAGATGTTTTTGCAGCTGGTCTTGGCTGCTCTCCAGCTCTGATGAAGGTGATGGCTTGCTGCTTGGAGGGGCAGGAGTGCTTGGCCCACTCGACTCCTGCAGCAATGGCTTCAGCGATGGCCTTCAGCACCTGGTCATATCTCCACCTGTACCTCGCCTCTCCCAGTGCCTTTGGGCAGCAACTCAGAATGTGCTCTAGTGTTCCACGCCTGGAGCACCGTGGACATGCCGGTGACTCCACTTTGCCCCATTTGTGAAGGTTTGATGGGCTAGGAAGCACATCATATACCGCCTGGATTAGAAACTTGATCTGCTGTGGCTCTGCCTTCCACAGCTCCGCCCATGTCACCTTCCTCTCGATCGTGTTCTCCCATCGTATCCAGGCACCCTGCTGCCTCATTCCCACTGTCCTGCAGGTTCTCTCCTCCTCGACCACTACTCTCACCTCCTCCTGGACTAGGCGACGCCTTTCCTTCCCTTTGATGGTGTCAATGTGGGGAGTTGAAAAGGAACCCAGTCCAGCCCTGCCTCTTGCTACCACTCCCACCAGCCTGTTGTGATCTAATCTTGCCTCTGCTTGTCGAATAGCCCCCTAAGCCTTCCACTTCCGACCAGTCCTAACTTAAATTCTAGCCTTTGCCACCTTTGAATCGCTTGAGTCTCTATACTGCAACACTTCCCTGGCTCTCGTTACCTTGAACTCCTCTTCCAAGGACTTGAGTGGTAGTTGCAGTTTGTTGTGGTGCCCATAGAGTGCGATGCTGCTTAGACTTTTTGGAAGCCCCAGCCATTTTCTGAGGTGGCTGCTGACCTTCCTCTCTAAGGTTTCCACAGTCGAGATTGGCACTTTGTAGACGAGGAGGGGCCACAGGATCCTGGGAAGAATTGCATGCTGGTATAGCCATGCTTTGAACTTCCCTGGCAATCCAGACCGGTCCACTGACTTGAGCCATCTGTCCAGCTCAGTCTAGTCAGCTTTAAAGAAAATACCTATAAAGACATTTCATACATAATTTATCTAAAATTAAAATAGATAACAAATCAAACGGCAGTAGTTTATCAGTAATCCTAAAAAAAGAACACTGCCAAACACACATGCTAACAAACAACTTACACATAGTAAGAATTGGTTATAAAAACTAAAACAGAAGTGAAACAAGCAGTAAGAAAGAAGATAAATAAAAAGCGATACTTATATCTCTTGCGGTGGAGTCGCACGGTGGAGTCGATGGTCTTTACATTCTTCGGTCTTCACACAAGGAGGTCCTCTCACGTGAAGGCTGCCGCGACCACTGCCATGGTAAACTACACTTTTTATACCCATCTAACAAAATACTACTACAATTCAGCTAAACACACTTTCCTGTTAATCACAATAAATGGCCAAGCAAGCGCCCGACACTGACAAGGGACGCGATACAGTATGAGACCAAACGCGATTTCAGCATGTTTCTTCATCAGGTTTGGAGAAATGCAGCATTGCATCACTTGCTCATCAGTGGATGCTCTGTAGTGAATGGGTGCCGTCAGAATGAGAATCCAAACAGCTGATAAAAACATCATAATAACTATTTTGACTATAACTATTTTGTGAGTGTGTGTTTAACGTGTCTATCAAAATACTTTTCATTTGAAGTCTCAACCATAACTTTGTCAGGAAAAAGGGGGAAAGATTTTCATCTGCACCGTACAGTAATAAATGATCAGGCATTATTTAGAACACCAATAAAAATGCTTATTGTGTTGATTTTTGAATAAGACTAACAATATATTTACAGCTCAGTCTTTTACTTTCTTTGTATTCAACCTGTTGTTCGCACGGCTGATGCAACTCTCAAATCTCTGCTCTTCTTGAGTGATAAAATATAATATCTCATATTTAAATATTACTTAATGCACTGTAAAAAAAATCAAAAGTTGAGAAAACTTAAACGTTTAAGGCAACCAGCTTCAGCAGATTTGTTAGTTTACTCAGCTCGTTGTATTCAGTTTATGCAACAAAAAAAGTTGAGAAAACTCCCCAAAAAATGTTTACACTTTTTTTTTACAGTGCATTAAGTGATATTTACAGTGTGATTTACACATTATATTTACACATTTTCTACAGTGTAATTTTTTTTCAAAAGAACAAAGGCGGTGCACCATCCGGAGCCTTTTCAAAAGGTACACCTTATACCCAAATATCCATATTTGTACCTTAAAGGTACATAAAGTGTATTAGTACTAAACATGTGTGTATTAGACCCCAAAAAATTGGGTTTTTTAAGGGTTAAAAGAAACAAAAGTGTACTACCCCAGCGACAGCTTTTGTATGATTTTTTTCTGAAGGTATGAGATTAATATTTTACATGTTTCTCCGATCATTCATGGTTTTTAAGATGTGTTGCCATGTTAATACAACAACTGGAGATTACAGAGAACTGTGGCATTTTTAAGTAAAATATTTGAGTACAAATATGTTGAATATTATAAAAGGGTCAAAATGAGACAAACTTTTGTTTCTTTCTTTTTTTGCATTTCTTGAGAGGCAGAATAAGCACTAGTTCAACCTCTTTTTTGAATCAGAGTCAGTCCAGAAAGATGCACTTTGTTTGTTGCAGTTACAGCATCTACCAGCAGATGCTAACGAGGCCATGCTAACCAGCAACACCTTGGCAACTGCCTACATCCCAGATCATATCCCACTGCATCTCACTAGACGATGGCATGCCCCAAAAAAGCCCAAAGTATGCCATTGGCTTCATGCATACTGTAACCATGCCTAGTGGACACATAAAAACCAAGATATCCAGTACTTTGGGCTGCACGTGCACTTTACACAAACCCTCGCATACGCATAAAACCGAGTATACTTTGGTCTACACACACCTTTGTGTGTAAAAATTGAAGCATCATTTATACATTGGGCATAAAGTTTGCATGACCTATATTGTACTTGCAACAAAAGAAGTACAGTATACTTTAGTTTTCGAGAGCGCTCTACACATGCATAGTGTATGCATTAAAAGTTTCAAGTGCACTGTACTGTACAGTCTGTACACATAAGCCAGCGTACACATAAAGATGAAGTATACAGTACTTTTGGCTTCATGCACACTAGCGTATGCATAAATACTGAATTTAGGATTTGCATGCAATGTATGTATGCCATATGCGTAAAAAAAAGCAGCGTGCTTTAGACTTCATGTGCATTGTATGCATACCTCAGCATACACATGAAAACCTAAGTATACTTTAGGCTTCACATGCTCTGTACACTTACCCTAGTCTAGTGTATGCTTATAAACTGAGGTATGCTTTGGGCTTCATGTGCACTGTACACATGACATGGCGAGAAGTACGCATAACAGAACAATGAATACTCTGGGCTTCAAGTGCACTGTAGGCCTACACATGCCTTGGACGTAAAACACAAGTATACTTTGGGCTTTATGTGCACTGTACGCATACACTAGTGTACGCGCAAAACGCGCAAAGTATACAGTAATTTGGGCTTCATGCACACTGTACGCATGCCCTATTGTATATAAAAACATACGTGCTGGTAAGCATACCCAAGTATAAACACAAGTATGCAGTACTATGCGCTTTACGAGGATAGTATGCATAGCCTAGTGTACATGTAGTACCTAAGTATACAGTATTTTGTGCATCACATGCACTACGTATGCTCTAGCTTAATTAAACCTTGGGCTTCAAGTACACTGTAAGACTTGCCCTAGCATTGCCATAAAAGTATACTTTGGTATTTATATGCATTGTACACAAACCAAAGTACAGTAATTTGGACTTCATGCATACTGTACGCATGCTATAAAATAAAAGTGTGCTGTATGGTAAGCATACTCTAGTATGCACATAAAAATGAAGTATGTAGTACTTTGGACTTTACAAGCACAGTATGCATAAAAATGAAGTATACAGTACATCATACACTGTATGCATACACTAGTGTGACTAAAAACTGAATTATACAGTACTGTGGGCATCATGCACACTGTATGCATACACTAGTGTGACTAAAAACTGAAGTATACAGTACTTTGGGCATCATGCACACTGTATTCGTACACTAGGTGACAAAAAACTGAAGTATACAGTACTTTGGGCATCATGCACACTGTATGCGTACACTAGTGTGACTAAAAACTGAAGTATACAGTACTTTGGGCATCATGCACACTGTATGCGTACACTAGTGTGATTAAAAACTGAAGTATACAGTACTTTGGGCATCATGCACACTGCATGCGTACACTAGTGTGACTAAAAACTGAAGTATACAGTACTTTGGGCATCATGCACACTGCATGCGTACACTAGTGTGACTGAAAACTGAAGTATACTGTACTTTGGGCATCATGCACACTGCATGCGTACACTAGTGTGACTGAAAACTGAAGTATACAGTACTTTGGGCATCATGCACACTGCATGCGTACACTAGTGTGACTGAAAACTGAAGTATACTGTACTTTGGGCATCATGCACACTGTATGCGTACACTAGTGTGACTGAAAACTGAAGTATACTGTACTTTGGGCATCATGCACACTGTATGCGTACACTAGTGTGACTGAAAACTGAAGTATACTGTACTTTGGACATCATGCACACTGCATGCGTACACTAGTGTGACTGAAAACTGAAGTATACAGTAGTTTGGACATCATGCATGCATACAAAAAATGTATACTGTACTACATGTATAAAAACTGTACTACAGTACATACATACCACACTGTGCATGCACATTGTGACAACTGTATGAATAGTATGTCATACTTTGGGCACTGCACACTTATTCGTAACTAGTGTGACAAAAACAGTATGTACATAGCACACTAGTATACATGTAGCACCTGATGCGTACACAGTGTGATAAAACTGAGTATACAGTACTTGGCATCATGCACACTGTATGCGTACACTAGTGTGATTAAAACTGAAGTTACAGTACTTTGGCATCATGCACACTGTACGTACTGTGTGACTAAAAACTGAAGTATACAGTACTTTGGGCATCATGCACACTGCATGCGTACACTAGTGTGACTGAAAACTGAAGTATACTACTTTGGGTATCATGCACACTGCATGCGTACACAGTGTGACTGAAAACTGAAGTATACAGTACTTTGGGCATCATGCACACTGCATGCGTACACTAGTGTGACTGAAAACTGAAGTATACTGTACTTTGGGCATCATGCACACTGCATGCGTACACTAGTGTGACTGAAAACTGAAGTATACTGTACTTTGGGCATCATGCACACTGCATGCGTACACTAGTGTGACTGAAAACTGAAGTATACTGTACTTTGGGCATCATACACACTGCATGCGTACACTGTGTGACTGAAAACTGAAGTAACTGTAAATGCACACCCTGCATGCGTACACTGTGTGACTGAAAACTACTGTACTTTGGACTGCATGCATACACTAGTGTGACTGAAAACTGAAGTATACTGTACTTTGGCCATATGCACACTGCATGCGTACACTAGTGTGACTGAAAACTGAAGTATACTGTACTTTGGGCATCATGCACACTGTATGCGTACACTAGTGTGACTGAAAACTGAAGTATACTGTACTTTGGACATCATGCACACTGCATGCGTACACTAGTGTGACTGAAAACTGAAGTATACAGTAGTTTGGACATCATGCACACTGCATGCGTACACTAGTGTGACTGAAAACTTAAGTATACTGTACTTTGGGCATCATGCACACCCTGCATGCGTACACTAGTGTGACTGAAAACTGAAGTATACTGTACTTTGGGCATCATGCACACTGCATGCGTACACTAGTGTGACTGAAAACTGAAGTATACTGTACTTTGGGCATCATGCACACTGCATGCGTACACTAGTGTGACTGAAAACTGAAGTATACTGTACTTTGGGCATCATGCACACTGCATGCGTACACTAGTGTGACTAAAAACTGAAGTATACAGTACTTTGGGCATCATGCACACTGTATGCATACACTAGTGTGACTAAAAACTGAAGTACACTACAGTACTTTGGACATCATGCGCACTGTATGCGTACACTACACTGTGTGACTGAAAACTGAAGTATACAGTACTTTGGACATGCACGCTGCATGCGTACACTAGTGTGACATGATGAAAACATACACTACACTGTGTGACTGAAAACTGAAGTATACTGTACTTTGGGCATCATGCACACTGTATGCATACACTAGTGTGACTAAAAACTGAAGTATACAGTACTTTGGGCATCATGCACACTGTATGCATACACTAGTGTGACTAAAAACTGAAGTATACAGTACTTTGGGCATCATGCACACTGTATGCATACACTAGTGTGACTAAAAACTGAAGTATACTGTACTTTGGGCATCATGCACACACTAGTGTGACTAAAAACTGAAGTATACAGTACTCAGGGTTTAAGAGAAGCAATGCTTTGGATTTTAAGTTTTATTTTGAATCAATTATAAACCCTTGAACGCACGTCGTGTTTATCTCACACTGCCGCGTAACTGAATTGGCGTCTGACTGACAGCTGGGGAAGGTTTATGCCGCTGAACCGTCGTTAAGTCGGTTGCATTCGGCGCAGAGCACGCGAGTATCATCACTTCGAGAACTGCGCGATTGTGGCAAGTTTGGAAAGAGCGGAATCTGTCCCTGTGTTTCCGAAAACACCGGAGCCTGTTATTGAGCCGAGAGGCTGTTGAATCGATCCGCAGCGAGGCCGCGCATCTATCGCATGGGCGTCGTACACGATCTGCGCGAGCGCTCAGTGATGATGCGGTTATCTGTCGCCGGCTCGCGCTGAATCCGATCCCGTCGCGCCGTTGAATTTGATGTTTGACCACTTCGCCCGTTTCCCTCGGAGGAGAGAAAGCGATGGGATCAGGTGCTGTGGATTCTTCCCAGTGGCTGTCAGTGAAGGAAGAGACTATTTTCCTTCACGATGGACTGATTCGGGTCACGGACTTGGCAGAGCTGCCCAGCGAAATCGGAGTGTCTGAACAAGGCGAATCCGAGCAGGAGGTAACGTTAACGTTATGCATTTATTATATCAATTTCATATAGATTGCGATTAGCGATCGCATTAGACGTGAACTTAATTAGCTTAACACCAAAGTTAACTCGGGACTGGATAGCGTTCGACCAAAACAGGCTTGTCAGATAGCAACATGCTAATAATAAAAGCCTCCTGTTGTATTTATTCAAGTAAATGAAGCACTTAGTCGTGTTAAATCACATATCGTGTTTTCCAGTCGATGTTAGTTAAGGTAAACAAGCCCGTTATGAGCAGAATCAAAACAGTATTGCCACAAATACCGTTACATAATTGAACGTCCGATCGATTTGCGTTGACGTTAACGAAGCGTATAAACTCCTCTTTAAGGTTGTTGTTGTTGTTGTAATTGTATATGTCACATATAACGAGAAGCACTCAGTTTGTGTTTGACGCGTTAGCATAGCACAGACAGGCTAGTTACATCTCTCGCTGGCCTGTGGCAGGCAGCTAGTGACCTGTTCGTAGGATTCATGGTACAATTTAACGTGTAATAAACCACATACGTTACGTTTAAGACAATGTAGTTTTGATGTAACATACGACAGCTTATAGTCATAATAGTGACATTTACCTCAGTACTATAGGGCTTTTCTCGCTAATACAGTAACCTAAACGCTCTTACACAAATGTTGTCCTAAGCACACAATGGCATTTTCCTCCATAAGTGATTTATTAAAGTAATAAAACGAGTAGTCGTGTTAAACTATAGTCATTTAGTAACGGCTAAAGGGCGTTGTTAGGTGGCGTACTGTATATGTCCCAATTCGGATACCATCCACCCTAAATAGTATCCGAGATTACAATAAGTGTGCCCCAAATAGTATGCTGCAATGAGTATACCGAGGAAATGGCTTACTATTTCTGGTGGATTTATGTGTGGACAAAGATTATCTTATTAAAGGGAACATCTGTGTCTGAATCGTATTTTGTGTATCATATTTATGTATCATATTGGAGAAATGAGTCCCAAGCTGTGTCCCAAATGATGTGCTATGTACTCTACACACTGTTTTTTGTGTCTTTTAGATGCCACAGACCCACAAATATGATAGTCTTCACACAAGGGTTCCTCATCCTAATATATAAAGGACTATAAATAGTTTCTTGCATAAAGACCTAATTAATATTGTGAAAAATGCATTCAATATTATTTTGAAAATAAGTTACATTATTGTGTTTTAGATTATTACTGATTGTAGTACTGCACTTTTTGATATTTATTTATTTTTGTGCTGTCAAACGATTAATCACGATTAATTGCATACAAATAAAAAGTTTTTGTTTGCATAATATATGCAGGGGTTGAAGTTCTCCGGCGTGCAGCGTTCGGCTATGAAAAAAAAGATAGTCCTACATTTAAATATTTTTATTTTTTGATATGATGTTGGAGTCCACGAGGTCGCCTACCAATGAGAGGATGTATATAATTCGTATGAGAGGAACACCGCTTCCACGCTCAACCAAATAAACATTACTAGCCAATAAGGCTGTCAAATTGGCTAAATTTTTGGGCTAAAAAAACATCGAATTTTGACTAAAATATTATCAATATTCGAATTAAAAGGCATAAATTCAGTTAGAAAAAAAAGCTTTTGCTTCTCTCCTGAAGCCACAAGAGGGCGCATCGAGCAAAATATTACCAAATGCACGTTTCTTCAACGTAGGGCTGGGCAATATGAGCAAAAATTCATATCTGGGTATTTTTTCCTGGTTTGCGGTATACGGTACATATCTCTGTATTTTGTATTTGTATTACACTAACTTACCAATTTATGTGCTTATTTAGTTTAATCAAATATTTATGGGTTTTTGTTTTTTTTTTTTTTTTGCATTGTTTGGACCCGTGCTCCAGTTTGAAAATCGCTGCTCTACCGTCTGGTGCACACTTTGTTTTTTATTAATTAAGTGCACCATCCGGTATTTGAAGAGCACTTTTTAGGGCCTGTGCACTTCTTGGAATTGCTCTGTTTATTATTTTTTGGGAATTTACACTGTGTGCACACTGACACGATGCATACTACAACATAACAGTGTAGTATGCAAACTGAGATGCATCTCCTGTCAGGGCCCGTCCCAATACCACACTTGTGGTCATTGCACTTGGACCACTTGTCTACGTGCATGATGCATTATCTCCAGTTTATATACAGTATTATTAGCCAACGATATAAGATATTGAAGTATGTTTTCCCTCCCATCTCGTATCTATTGCCTTTAGGGCTTCCATTTTATGAACTAGAAATGTCCTAGCCTTATGAGCTGTTGATTTATGCTAACCGAAGGACTGTTGTGTTAATCAGTGCCGTCATTCGGTTATGTTTATTATATTAAATATGTTTCAGCACATTACAATCATTATGGCTTGATGGTGGTGGATGAGGAGATTCCCCCCTTCTATGTAAAAGCGCTTTGAGTACATATGAAAATTAACTCTTTATATATATATATGAAATATGCATTTTATACAATTAGTATTTTTTTACTAATATGTCTAAAACAACAATTAATATATAAATAACATGAATAATTTTGTGGATGTATTCCCATTATATCTTTTAAAGGGTTGTACATACTTAATCATACTTTTACTTGAATTGTTAGATACAGTCCCTGAATTTGACAGCTTAATTTTAGATGAACCTGATGAGGGTCTTGTGCCAAAATATGCTTCAGGTTTTTTTTCTGTGCTCTTGCAGATCTTGACATTCGAGACCAAGAACCCAGTAGAGCTCGCCGAGCGCCTGCGAGCCGTCTGCGGAAACCAGAGTAACGCTTACACCAGGCTTTTGGAGTACCGTCTCAATGCTCTGCGTGGACTGTGGGGGGCGCAGCGGCAGCTGGCCCTGGAGGAGCAGCAGGAGCATGACGGGGTCGTCCCAGGGAGCGCCGGAGGGGCCGACGACGAGACGCTGGCCCTGCTTAAGCGACAGGGCTTCCTGCAACCTCAACATCACCACCATCCTCACCACTCTCCGATGCCCGCCGGCACCGATCAGGCGCCGTTTACCTCACGCGTCGGCCTCCTGTTGGTCTTTCCACTGCTGCAGTCGCAAACTCGGCACGACCCTGCACTCTGTGGCGTCACCGCCGAGGTCCTGCTCGCGTGTCTGCGTGACTGCCAGCCGCTCAGCCTGGGCAAGGAGCCTGCAGACTGTCTTAATGGCCTGGAGAGGTTGCTTTGCTCCTGGTTGGAGGAGAAGAGTGAGCCGGAGGGCACGGCACAGGCAAGACCCCTGCTGCTCACCCAACAGCAGAGGCAGAACGCAGCAGCTGCTCTAGTGGCTCTATCGTGTGCAAGGTGAGCGCAGCACAACGGCTACTTGTTTTCAACTTCAGCCCTTATTTATGGCTCTTGGTCACTTTGCAATAGTTTGCAAAATTATCGTTTTTTCCTGCACTGGTCAGTTTTGAGATTTTGGGCTATTTTTAGTGATGCACCAAAATTATGTTTTTAAAAGGTCATCGGATGCAAAATTCACTTTACAGGTTGTTTGAATGTAAATGTGTGTTGTAGAGGTCGACCGATATGGGTTTTTCTCTGGCCGATGCCGATATTTAGAAATCAGGGCAGCCGAGTGCCGATATATGATATCTTTCTTTCTTATTTATTAATTTTTTCCTTCATCTCATAATATTTAAGTCAAGTAATAAGAAGTAAAGGGATACATAAAATTGTATCTTAAATTAAACCTTTATTAAACAAAACAAACCTCTCCAATCAGTGCACGTATAATTTAAATAAAAATAATGTATACATTAGGGTTGTGACGGTGAGGAAATTTCCCACCGGTTAATCGACGTGTTGTCACACCGGTTATACCGGTATCATCGTGGGGGGGGGTCGTTTGAGTTTTCCTCGCTTTCCATAGGTTTTAAATAGCCTGTAAGCGCGTGCACGTTTTACCTTGACTTTAATATCAGCGGCAATTCTGCGTCAGGCAGTGTTTAAATAAAATAAAAATCAGCAAATACTGTGGAACCAAATAAATGAGAAACGAATTTTTTTTTGTTTTTAACATCACTTAGATCAGGGATGCCTAATAGATCGATCGCGAAAGCAATGCTGGAAGATCGCGCTTTAGGTCAGTGTTTCTCAACCGGGGGGGAGAGATAAAACTACAATTATAATATATTTCACTAGTATTATGACTTGCATGTTAAGTAATGTAAAAAAATAATACACTAATGTATACGGAGAAATACGGTTCTCATGGCGCTGTGTGAATACAGACTGAACGGCGGCTCAAAACCGCTGTATGAGCACATGATACGCAAACTACAGCTCTCGGCTGGATAAAAGAAGCCAGTGTCACACTAGTAGACAAGTTTTGATGACGACTATTGCAATCAAGGTACAGCTGATTACAGTGACAGGATCGTGCATTAGGCATGCGTTATGTCCGTTATAAATGATGTGCAAACGAAGGTGTATGTGCGCTCTCGATACTATTATCATATTTCTGCTTGAATACAGCTCAGTATAGTTGAATACAGCGAGTGTTTTATAACGGATGCTCGTGTGTGTTAGAGAAGTTTATGAGGATCAGTGGTGATTATGTGCATACGGGCATCAGACAGCTTGTTCTTAAGAGGAACCATTTACTGATGGCGTCGTGAATAGTGAATAAGATTAAACATGTCAGACGCAGAAGTCAACAGGCTCAAAATGGGCGCTTTTATATTTGGTTTTGAAACTCTTCCGCCATCGTCTTGTCTGTGTCCTCACTCTTCTTGTCAGTCATCTCTCTTTACGTGTGATGAATGAAATCTGATCTGTTGATGTAGAGGTCTGCGGGGACTGTTTGAGGTTTTATCCCGCAACCACCCGCTCCCGCGATATATATTCACTGTTTGTTCACATTTCTGATGAAAGGCCAACAAATAAAGTGTAGTCTGCACAAAATTGTATTTATTTTATTCATCTTGTCAAGAGTCTTGAATATATTGACAGAAAAATGTCAACATTTTGCTGCCAACACGGAATAAAGTGTCAAAAAAAAGTTATACAAAATTGTAATTTTGCTATTTTATTAGTCTTGTCAAAATACACAGTGAAAAGTGCAGAGAGAAAATAAATTTAATTCGAACAGGCTGTCATTTAAAATGATGGATAAGCATAATACGAAAAAAAGGAAAGACGAGTTGATCGTCCTTCAAAGACATCTACACTTTGCTTATCCTTATTCTGCTCTGTCACCATCACATCTGCCAGTTCTGTTTGAGAGCAGTATATTATATCTGCTGTTCTGCTCTGAGCATCGTTGAACATGCTGTGCTCAGACCCCGCAAATAAAAACATGCGTGCAGCGCGCGCATACGGTCCGAGTGCAGGCTGTACCGGAGCTCGATAAGAATAAAGCGCAGATATGCTGTTCTGAAAGGACATCTGGGAACGGGATATTGTTAGACCGCCCGCTCCTGTTCAAATTGCACCAAGTTGCAGTTACCGACCGTTACTGCGTTGTATTCAGGAAATGAATCCTGCGGGTAAGAAATCTGGTCGGAACGGCAATGAATTTATTTTATTACTATAAAAAAAATCTAAACGACGGTGGGGGACGGTGCGGGTGGGCAAGTGACGTAACGGTGTTGCGGCTTAACACGGTATAACCGTCATCACCGTCTATCGCGGCAAGCCTAGTATACATTAAATAATAAATACACAATAGGTAATCAAAAATCTAGGGACAACATTTTTTTTTTTGTGGACAAAAACTTATATAAATAATATAATAAATAAAATAAACAAGAGTAGTGTTACACAGTAGCGCCCAGCTAAAAACACAAGCCAATACAATAACCAGACTTTTATTGAAAGAAAATTGGACAGATAATGTATTAATATTAAATATAAATGTATTATGTTTAATCAGTTCTATGCAACAGAATCAGACATAACTGTTGTTGTTTTTGACTAATTATCCAAATAATGTATAGTCCTGCAAACAGGGTTTTTCCTTTCTCAAAATGAGGTGGAGGCGGAGGTGTTACCATCCGGATCATGTGCACACAACGTACCCTTCAACTGCCTGAAACAAACACTTTTACATGCAATGTATTTTAGGTGTTATAATAATTATATGATTGAAGAAAATGACATTATTCTCATTCTCTCTCCAAAAGTAGCGTCATATTTAACCGATGAAATACAAGGCTAGATTAAGAACGAAGGATAAGAACTTAAGTCTTACTGTTTTCTTGGGGAGTTACCAGGTAGTTCTCTCTTCAAAAGTTAGCAGGCAGAGGGGGACACCACAGGGTTATCCGTTGTGCCAGTGGAAGGGCAATCTGCTTGCCACATGATGCAGTGTCACGTGTTGCTTGCAGACGCGCCTGTATATTAATCGGTGTGTGTTTAACTGTTCAAGGGCTATAAAGCGGCAAAAATAACTCTCTCTGATCGCTCGCGCTCAGAAACAGTCTCTCAGACAGCGTGTGCATATAGCGTAGTGACTTCTCTTCTGCTGCTGATTGTGTTTCAATGGCTGAAAATCACTTGTTTTAAACCACAATGCTTAAAAACGCATGCAAACGATACGTTTTCGGGACCACCGGCAACCGTGAGTGTGTAACCGCGATAGAGACGATAATCAAAAATCTCTACCGGTATATCGCCCACCCCTAAATCACATTGATTTAATAAATCAACACTCAAAACTGAGTTGTTCAAAGTGATATTGCACATAAGGCAGTTTTTGTGTCAACTTTTTTATAACAGAATTATGTTTCTAGTCCAATTTACTGTATTGTTGAGATATGAACATTTAAACAGTAAAACGTATTTGCATGACAGATTTATTCAAGCATGCATTACATGGTTGAGTAATAATATAATGAATATGTAATTAGGGTTGCAAAGAGGCCCGGTATATTTCCGGAAATTCCCCAAATTTTCTGAAATTTCCCAAAAATGGTGGAAAGTTTCCAGAAACGTTCCTCTCCTTGTATGTAATATAGTGCATGTATTTATCAAAGTGCTTCTCTCTCTCTAGAGTTATTTATTATAGCTGATTAACAGGTTTATGAACATTGATTGTCTTTCCTGAGGTAAATGTGACGTTATGTGACGTATTGTTTTATTGACATCTGTCCACGGTTGAAACACTGAGCGATTATATGAGACATGATAATGAGCAAATTAACATAATTTGAAGGCTGAGACTTTGGTTTATATTAAAAGTAACAAAGCACAAACTTATTTTGCCATACGTTAAATATATTAAGTTTCTACGATATAGAAATATATTGTGGAAACTTAATTTCCTGTAAAGCTGCTTTGCAACGATCTTGAATTGAATTATTGTGATTATTGGATGGCAGGTGCTATAAATAATATTAATGAAGTTCATGCAACAGAAAGCGGCTCACACTAAAAGATCGATCTTGAGATTTAAGAATCCGTGTCAGTATTGAGTAAAAAAGAGAAATTGATATGGATAATTTTCTTGCTTGTAGTTTATCCTCACGCATGAAATAGTCAAAACCTGCCATTGGAGAAACACGTATTAAACGTCACTGTTTCAGCTCTCCAAAAATATTTCAGCTGACTCCAAAAATGGCTGTTTTGGATGCAAATGTTCAGTAGCTGATATTTCAGTGCATCACTAGCTGTTTTCTTCCATAACATGTCTTTTTTCACACTAGTGGAAAGAATAAAATCTGAAATACACATTTAGGTGTTTATATTTTTACACTTTATCTATTTGCATCTTTGGATTTCAATTCTATAATTCAATATCTTTAAATGCTGAGATTTTTCTCACGTTTTCTGCACTTACTTTAAACTTTAGTTTTATTCCTAGTATATTCTGATGTTTTTTGTTGTGCCTGATTTTTATAACATTTCATTTCTAAGATTTCTAAAAACTTTTTTTATTTTTATTTTACTGTTGACAGTTTTTCTGACTTATGGAGTAATAAAAATGTGACCCTCTCTGTGAAATCCAGGCTAAAGTCTCAAAATCTAATTATAAGATAACAGGCATCAACGTTTGATTTCTACCATTAATTTAACTATGATTTCAATCTTTGACATGACCTTGCTCAGTCAATATTAAAGATATAAAGGTTAAAATTTCACTGCATGTTCTTTACCATATGAAGGATGATTTTTTGTAGATAACAGCAAATCACAAAAAAATGACTTTACCTGGGTTTTCACAGAGAGGGTCACAAATAATCCCACGTGTAACTCTATCAAATCAAATCAAATCAAATCACTTTTATTGTCACACATTGCCTTGGTGAACTTACGAGCGTGCTTCCATTTTTACATATGGACAGTACATATTTACAGACTGTACAGAGGACAGTGTGCAAAGTAACATAGAATAAAGACATTTAGAAACCTGGCTTTATACAATGTTCAAAGATGAACATTAACTTATCATGCAAGTTATTCAACTCTATTTATGTCAACAAAGTGCAGAAGAATTTTAAACCTGGCTTTATGCAATGTTCAAAATGAACATTAGGAATTATGATCATATCTGTTAGTTAGTTATGATGTTTATCACACAGTATTTTTGCTCCAGTTGTTAAGTATGGTACTCTGTGTATTGTTGGCCCTTTTAAAGAATCAGTTTATCCAGTAAATCATAAATGGTAAGCTGAGACACACGGCGCTTTACTAAAGTACTAAAGTACTCCGTGCCTCTCCTTCAAACACGTTTTGATCTGATATGTCTAGGAAGGAGTCTCTGTTGATTTCATCGCTGTGCATGCATCACTATATCAGTCAAAAACTGATATAAAGGAAAATACGGCAAGGAATCTGAGGAACTCTGTTGTTCTGTCTGTGTTTGCAGGGGTTCCCTCAAAACGTTCATTCACACGGTCCACCTGCTGCAGAAACAGACAGACCTGGGTCAGCTTCCAGTGTCTGATGTCCTCTACAGGTGAGCGGCGTCGTGCTGTTTACATATTAACCTGCTTCTGTTAACTGTTAACTCTTATGAATGGTGCAGAATAAACCGGGTGGGGATTATTAACTCCAACGTTACTAGGAGTCGTGCTTCATGCTGTGTTTTATTGTTTTAGTTTTTTCTGGAGATTTATTGACATGATTTTTCAGAATGGCAAACAGAAATTAAACTGCTTTGGTCATGTGACCGTTCACACCAGCCATATACACCGCCGGTTACAAGTTAAAAGAGTAATTATGATTTTTAAAATGTTTTTGAAAGAAGTCTCTTCTGCTCTCCAAGGCTGCATTTATTTGATCAAAAGGGAAGTTGTGAACTAGTACGATGTAGTATTACAGTTTTCTATGTGAATGCATTTTAAAATGTTATTTCTGTGATCAAAGCTGTATTTTCAGCATCATTACTCCAGTCTTCAGTGTCACATGATCTTCAGAAATCATGCTAATATGCTGCTCATATGCGTAATATCCTCTCACCTGCAGACTGCTGCTTCTTGAGGGAGGTCCAGGCTCACCGTCCTGTTTGTTGGGGGGGAAACACAGTGTTTCGTGGGGCTTTGAGGACATGCTGCCCACACCAGAGAGCAGCGCCGCTGGAGCAGAGAGTAAAGGTGAGCCACAGATACCTGTGTTAAAGTTATAAGATCACACAGTCCTCTAAAATATCACTGCATGCTGCAGCATTAATATTAATGGAAATTGCTAGAATTGCAGAACCCATTAGTTAGCAGGGATGTCCACGTTTACTTTGCTGCTGCGTATTTCTCTAAATGTCTTCATAGGAATTAATCAAATAGTGGTCTGTCTGTCAACCTCAATACTTAGCACACAGCTGACACCAAAACAACTATTCAACACATTTACCACACGAGACACGTGTGAATGCTACAACATACTTTATGATTTCCACGATGCAGAAAACATGCATAAGCACTGAATCCAGTCATGAAAAGGGGATTTACAGTATAACATGGGATGTCATGGGTTTTTGACCAATTTTGGATGAATAAATCAAAAGTGGGGCTGTGTACTTAAACTGCGATATGGACTAGTGCCTGTGAATAATAAACTGTAAACAGACTGCAAATATGAAGCTATTTAAATATGTATTGTGCATGTTCTTTGTGTTTCTGTGTGGTCTTCATGACAACCCTTCAAAATAAAAGTTTGGTTTAACTTAAAGAAATTGTTACAGAAATATGTACTTGCAGTGAAATGAAATTCTCAAATAATAATAATAGTAATAAACATATTTATATTTTTTTGAAGGAATATCATGCAATTACATTTTTTTCATGTTATACTTTTAACAGCAATCCTCTGTTGTGCAGCACTATGTTTGCCAAAAAAATTAAAGGAGTTGTACATTTTCATTTGATTACATCATATATATAATTTTTTTAATGCCTTCATTTCATTACCACCATTTTTGATAATGAAGTTGTATTAAATCATAACTCCTGGAAAATTAAAAGATACAGAATTTGCTGAAAAAAACAACAACATTTTATATTCAATTGATTTGACAGGATTTGGATTATTA
>CM049798.1:27492078-27542078 GCA_027422405.1 Ptychobarbus kaznakovi | reverse complement strand
CCATGTATTTAAATACATTTGTAATTACAATTTTTAACAATGGAGCTGCAATTTAGTACATATATTAATTCTAAGTGCAATATGAATAACAAGCTGCAGTTAAAATTATAATCAAGTACTTTACATGTGCTTTAGTATGTTAGTCAACACATCAAAATAAGTACTTTAGAGCATGACAAAAGAGTATTAAGAAAATGTACTTTACTTTACTTTTACTTTTTAGTCATTTAGCAGACGCTTTTATCCAAAGCGACTTACAAATAAGAAAAAGTAACTAAAACTATAAGTTAAAAGTCTATCAATATTATATATACACACATTTAAGAAAATGGAGAAATTAAATAAAATGACAAATGCATACAACAACATTTCAAAACTAAACATTTAAATGAAAACAAAAAAATAAAGCTAAAAACATTTCAAAATATTAAAACAACAAAAGTTATGAGTATAAAAATTATTCTAACATGACACTAAGCCAAACACCCATATATATATATATATATATATATGTTATTTCATTTCTATGTAGTATGTTGAAGTAACGTTACTAAAATAAATACAATTTATTAAAACTAAAACTAAAGAAAATACCTATAAAGACATAATAAATTCATACATAATTTATCGGCAGTAGTTTATCAGTAATCCTAAAAAAAGAACACTGCCAAACACACATGCTAACAAACAACAACTTACTTACATATAGTAAGAATTTGTTATACAAACTAAAACAGAAGTGAAACAAGCAGTAAGAAAGAGGATAAATAAAAAGCGATACTTATATCCTTTGCCGGTGTCCCTGCCCGGAGGAGTCGCACGGTAGAGTCGATGGTCTTTACACTCTTCGGTCTTCTCACGAGGAGGGCTTCACGCGAAGGAAAAAAGCAAAAGCAAAAGTTTTGATTTGACATGATTACAAATTAATTAAAAGTGTACTTAAGTGTGTTAAGAAACAGTCATGAAAGTGTCTCTCTTTAAGTCACTTAAGTGGTCTTTTATTTTAATAACAGTGTATTATCTGCAAGTCCTGTTATTAAAAATATCTTTAAAAAAATTTGAAGCACACTACAAGTGCACATTCAGCACAATTGAGTGCACTTTTTTTCACAAGGGAATTATCATAAATGTAGCAAGTAAATAAGTGTTCAATGAACCCTCACTTCACGAGCTCCCAATATCTGTTTTGTTTTTTGCAGACTGAGTCGGGTCTGTGTGTGGCCAGTGCTATACAGGAGCGGGTAATCCTGTCACGAAAGGATGGCGAGTCATCGAAGTGTTTGAATGAGCTGCTCCTGAGCCGTATGTCCCGCTTTCGTGCCTCGCACTCGTCGACGCTGGCTGCTCTCACCGGCTCCGCCATCAGCAACCCCGTCAAAGAGGAGCAGTCGGGTAATGCTGCTGTATTTTGTTTGTGCCTCGGCTGTTCCCAACCACCAGCTTCTACAATAATGGGAGCCATTGTGAAAAAGAAGTGCGCTTAATTTTACTTAAAAGTGCACATGTAGTGTAGTATATTTTTTCAAAAACTTTACTAACATGTTATTGAATTAAAAGGCCACTTAAGTGACTTTCATAACTGTTTCTGAATACACTTAAGTACACTTTTAAAAAGTGACCTTTGTAATAATTTCAAATTAAACCTTTTACTTTAAAGTACATTTTAAAATGAGGTTTTAATAATCATTTATCATTTTGATGTGTTGACTAACATACTAAAGCACATGTAAAGTACTTAAATATAATTTGAACTTTAGTGTGTTTGATATTACATTTGAAGGTAATATATTTTAAGTCTGCTTAATTGCAACTTCATTGTTACAAATGTGTGATTACAAATATATTTAAATGCACAACATACAAGTTTCAGCAGAAATCTATATATCGGTACAAGTACTGTGGCAAATTCTTTAAGTTGTTTGGATTATCTTAAAAACTGCTCAAGTGTAGTTAAGAGAATTGGTGTGGTTTTAAAGGAAAAGAGTGATGGTTTTATTGATTTAATGTTGTTTACAGTGAACAGAAGTGGATGGCAGTATTATTTTAGTGCCTGATGAAGACCTGACAGGTCAAAATGCTGCGTTGTTTAAATTAATTATTTTTTGGCGCTTAAGTTCAGTATGTGGACATTTTATTATTAGAAAAAACAAAATTTGGTTAATGTATTTTTGTCCTCCATCGATTTTGGTTTTGGATGCGTACACCAACTGGGTATTTTTTTAATGTTATTATCATATCATTGAGGTACTATTATAGTTTTTTTTTATCAGTAGTTTTTAGTTTTAGTTATTTCAGTACATCGGATTAAACTTAAATGAAAATGAGAAATGTTTTCTTGGCAGCTATCTGGAATAAAGTAATTTTAAGTTTAAAAACTTAAACTTAAAATATATATATTATTTCAGTTAATTAAAAATATATTTTAATAATCTATTTTCAGTTTCATTTTATTTCATGTACATTATTTTTAATGGGTTTAGTTTGAGTTAATTCTAATAACTAGCGAATGGGAAAAATAGACAAAACAAACACAAGTGCAAATTCTTCATCTGTGCTGTGCTGTAATTCTTCACTGTAGTTTTAATTGCGGTGTTTTTCTCTCGTACCAGTAGTCAACACAAGCTGTGGTCTGTCTATAAAAACACTGAGGAAGACGCCGATGTATGTATGTGGGACGTATCTGGTGATGCTGGCGCCCGTTCCAGGTGTAGCTGGGAGCTCGGCCACACGCTCGCTGTTCGGAGGCTCCAGTGGGCTTTCGTCCCTCAAGAGTAAGATCTTTATACCCTAAACAAACATTTAACCTGTTACTTTATCATCATTTCCTACTGAACTCTGTCATGGATAGTGTCGGAATGGTGATTAATCATTTAACGTTATCTATTCTTAACAATCACAATTACTTAATCAAATATTTAACAACTAAAGGGTTCCCTAGTGAAAAATAAATATACTAAAATGTATATGAAATACATTTATTTCATGCTAAGTATACTAATACATTTACATATTTAAGCACTTAATTAAAATTGGCTGCAATTGTACATTTGGGATACTAAACCGGTATACTTAAAGCCTACTAAATTGGAACAACTAATTTTGTACTTAATGCACTTTAATTGTGTAAAAGTAGAGCTGAAGTCCAACTAAAGATATTCTGAAGTATATTTGATTGTTCTAAAGTGGAACTATTGCAAGTAGAGATGTTCCCTTTTCCCTTCCCGATTCCAATTCCTAGCCTCGGGGTATCGGCCGATACCGAGTACTGATCCGATACCTGGGTATGTATCTGGTTATACAGCTTTATGTACAACTAGCCCTGTATGAATTGATACAATTATTTTATGGTGTGCTTCACCATATATAGAGCTTGGCGAGTAAACAAAACCAATATATGATGTTTGGAAAATGGCACAGCTTTTTAAATATATAAAAGAACACTCTTAACATCAGTCTGTCAAGCATTATAAATATATTATGATAATCAAGTACTATTTAATGATAGAACTTTAGTAAGTCGAAATAAAACTTGGTAACTATGTATGAATGCACATTAGTCATTTTAACTGAACTTAGGACTGGTGGTGGTGCTTTTTTTGGTCCTTCAGTGTTTTTCTGTAAAAAATGGGGGAAAACTATCAATAATACTGATAAGATAATAATCATACTATGAATTCTACTAAGAACAGTATAAAACGCATGAAGGATTATTGAGCTGCTAGATTCATGAATATTAATCACGTTGTCTGCATTCGCTCGAACTGATTCGCTGAAATCAAAAAAGGGACGATAATAGGTGAGCGCCAGCCAATGAGATTGCCGTTTGCGCATTAGCTCCGCCTACTACCGGAGAACCCGGCAGTTCTTAAAAGCTGAAGACTTCCAAACGAACTCCGTTATTTTGACAGGAAAGTACAACAAAGAATATGGTTTACTTGCCATACAGAACTGACGTGCTACATGTCAGACTCTCTCGCTCCCTCTCTCTCTCTGCGTGTGAGGAAAAAAGCAAAGCGACGGCGAGTCGTGTGCCTCACACTAGAGCTTACGGTACGTCAAATACAGGTGCGCTGCGCATCCATTCAGATGAACTGAATAATAGCACAGATCGCTTGACGGAGAGTGAAACTCTCATGTGGTCAGAGTTGATGAAAATATATCTGTGCTAAACTTATACACAGCCTCCAACTCACACACTGGTGAGTAATGTCTGAGCACTTTTTGGCCAGTGGCTAATATTAGACCTAATTTAGTCACCCAGGGTGAAGATTTTATCGCATATGCGAGGGATTTACTGGCAATGTGCAGCACGTCTGTATTTCTTCTTTGCTGCTCTAAATAGAGCAACTTCCTGTGTTTGCATTCTGAGCAGCAAATAAGAGTTGATTTCCGATTTGCAGCGTTAAGCAAAGCTAGCGGGCAGAACTATAGGTCTCGTGTAAGAACATGGTATCGGATCAGAACGTGGGTTCAAGTACTCGCCGATACCGATGCCTGAATTTTTTGTGGTATCGGAGGAATTTCCGATACTAGTATCTGAATCGGAACAACCCTAATTGCAAGTATACTTCAAGTAAATATTTTCCATTTAAAGACCAATATTATTCAAAAATCATACAATCCTCATCAATAGGGACATTAAAACTCATTTTAAGCTTACTATTAAGAAACATGCATTGTGCACATGTTGCACTCCAAATAAAGTTTAATTATATTTTTATCACACATCCCTTTTTGCAAGTGAACCAGAAATTGCAAACAAAACCACACGTGTGCTAAGGTCATCCATTCATTGGACGGAAATTCTCAAGCAGGGAAAACAGGAAGTGCAAAAACAGGCTAATCATACATTCGTAGTGCAATTTTTTTTATTTTACTGATTTGGTGTTATCAGATAATACACAATATGAAGAAACTTATGAGCATCCAATGAGACAATGTCATACTATGTTGTAGTTACGACTTGCCGAAAATAAAATCTATAGATGTAAAGTACTTAAAGCATATCAAAATTTTTAGTTTAAACATTTAACCAAGATAAATGTGTGCTATTAGACGCATGTCCAATGGTTTGTGCGGAGAGTTGAAGCTGAAGCGCTCTTCAGGACATCAGTGGAAACAAATTAAATACGCCGTAATTGTTGCTCATAAAGGTAAGAATAATACATCGTTAGGAACTGTAAAGGGTCTTTTTTTATTTGTGTGCACTCACAATATCCAGAAAACATTGTGCTTTTATAAAATACATAAACCGAATATATTTGTGTGCACTCACAATATCCAGAAAACATTGTGCTTTTATAAAATACATAAACCGAATATATTTGTGTGCACTCACAATATCCAGAAAACATTGTGCTTTTATAAAATACATAAACCGAATATATTTGTGTGAACTCACAATATCCAGAAAACGTTGTGCTTTTATAAAATACATAAAACTAAGAAAACATATAAAATAAATAAACCGAATATATTTGTGTGAACTCACAATATCCAGAAAACATTGTGCTTTTATAAAAT
The DNA here is from genome assembly GCA_027422405.1 of Ptychobarbus kaznakovi. Taxonomy (NCBI): domain Eukaryota; kingdom Metazoa; phylum Chordata; class Actinopteri; order Cypriniformes; family Cyprinidae; genus Ptychobarbus; species Ptychobarbus kaznakovi. The sequence goes on along the minus strand of CM049798.1, from coordinate 27,536,555 downwards.
ACATAAACCGAATATATTTGTGTGAACTCACAATATCCAGAAAACATTGTGCTTTTATAAAATACATAAACCGAATATATTTGTGTGAACTCACAATATCGAATATATTTGTGTGAACTCACAATATCCAGAAAACATTGTGCTTTTATAAAATAAATAAACCGAATATATTTGAAAACGTTGTGCTTTTATAAAGTAAATAAAACTAAAAGAAAACATTGTGCTTTTATAAAATACATAAACCGAATATATTTGATGCGCTTTTATAAAATACATAAAACGAATATATTTTGTGAACTCACAATATCAAAAAAAATGTGTTTATAAATATAAAAATACATACACCAAATATATCCAAAAACACTCACAATATAAAAAATACAAATACAAATAAAATTTGTAAACCGAATCAATATTAAAACTGAACCATCCCAGTCTTGAACAGAGAGAATATAAAACACCAAACCACAAATCCAGAAAACATTTGTATTTTATCAAATACATAAACTGAATATATTTTGTGTGAACGCTTCACAAAAATCTAAACTCAGTGAATATTTTGTGCCATAAACCGAATATATACTCACAATATCCAGAAAACATGATAAAATATAATCTGAATATATTTGTGTGAACTATAGAAAGCTTTGAATTACTACAAAACAAAATAAATCATATCCAAAATAAAAACTCTTTCATTATGTTATCAGTAAGGATGCATTTCTTTCTAAAGGCACGTCCAATGAGGAGTTGGGTGCATCAGGATTTTTGTGCTTTTAACTTTATCTTTGTAACACTCAGAAAACACTAGTTTATTAATAAATAATTATAATATCTCCTTACTATTTACTCCATACACATTCATTGTAACTTTTGCTGGAGCTTTGCGGCAAGCAGCCTATTTAGTGCGCTCATGTTACGTTGCTGTGGGCGCTATGGTCACGAAAACTCATAATTTGCACACGTTTTAAGCATTGTGGTTAAAAAAACATGTTATTTAAGTGATTGAAATGCAAACAACAGCACTATATGTGCGAGCTCTGTGTTTCTGAGCGTGCTTTCTGCAATTGGGTCGGATCGAGGTTGGTTCATATTCACACCTTAAATGAACCGTACCAGAGTTCGTTTGGAAGCGGACAGAGACCACTTCTTCAGCTGGGCCTGGGTTCGGTTGTTTAGTGCGCACCCAAGTGCGATTGCTGTAAGATCCCTTTGCAGCAAGAGGAGAAACGAACTTGAGAAATCATCAAGACGTACATGCAATCCACAATATCCAGATTGTGCTTTTATATTTATATTTGTGTGACTTTGGAGAAAACATTGTGCTTTTATAAAATACATAAACGAATATATTTGTGTGAACTTTTAATAAACATTCTCAAGCTCTTGTTAACCTCTTGTTTTCTTTCCTAGTCTTGGTGTGTTCTCACAATATCCAGTTGTGCTTTTAGTATATTTGTGTGAACTCACAATATCCAGAAAACATTGTGCTGAATATATTTGTGTGAACTCACAATATCCAGAAAACGTTGTGCAGTTTAGCAGTCGTGCTGATCTGGTAGATGCTCCAGGAAGTTCTCTGGGTCGCGGGGCTCAGGTTGCAGGACTGGGTAAGAATCAGACATTTTGAGGTGGAGCAGACGGACACCGACACAAACACTTAAAGGAGTCATGTTGTTCATGTGTTAATTTCTTTTTATGACAATTATCCACAAAGTGTGTAGCTTTAAAAAACTGGTTAATGCGGCATATTTTCCGATGCGCACTCTCTGTCCGCTGGTGGGAGTGTGTGTGTGTGTGTGTGTGTGTGTGTGTGTGTGTGTGTGTGTGTGTGTGTGTGTGTGTGTGTCTGTGTGTGTGTGTGTGTGTGTGTGTGTGTGTGTGTGTGTGTGTGTGTGTGTGTGTCTGTGTGTGTGTGTGTGTCTGTGTGTGTGTGTGTGTGTGTGTGTGTCTGTCTGTCTGTGTGTGTGTGTGTGAGTGTGTGTGTGTGTGTGTGTGTGTGTGTGTGTGTGTGTGTGTCTGTGTGACTGTGGTGGGTGGGTGTGGGTGGGTGTGTGACTGTGGTCGTCTGTGTGTGGACTGTGGGTCTGTGTGTGTTGTGTGGTGTCGTGTGTGTGACTGTGGGTCTGTGTGTGCATCGGGGTGTGCGGTACAGAGAGCTGAAGGGGAATTGTAAAGGCACAATCATGTAGAGACAGAAATGTAAATAACATTAGGCTATTTAGTTTGTTTAATAAAATAATTATATAGGAAAAGTAACCTTAAATGACTTCTGTTTTGTGTTGTGTGTGTGGCGCTATATAGAAAATACGATTATTTATTTTATTTATTTGTGTGTCGTCCCCTAAAATAATGGCAAGGGAAGCACTGCTACTCATATTCAGAAAAAGCAAGGTTTTGGCCAAAGTCATGTTTTTTTTTTACACATTACATGAAGCCTGTATTTATATTGCATTATAAGTTATAGCCACAAATAGGTGTATTTACTGTATATACTTTTTATATGGCATTATGTGTGCATTATAAAGCATTAAGAATACTTTTATGGTGCATTATAAATGCAGGTTTTATCTGGTGTTATAATGCATCATATTCTTAAGAGTTATAACCACGAATAGGTAAGTATTATAATGTATTGCAACTGTTGTTATGATTATTTATGAGATGATACAAAATATTATAAGGTTGTTTATAAAGCATTATGTATGCATAAATAATCCTCTTATAATGTATTATAAATACAGGCTTCATAGAAAGTGTTGTGACAAAATTACAAAAGCACACAATAAAATTACTAAAATGTATCAAATAAACCCCCCTGAAAATATACAAATTAAAGCTAATTCAAAATATTAATAAATACTGTAATAGTAAAAAAAGTGTCACATTCAGGTTGTTATTTGCCCATGTTTTATTTCTTTGATTTATAATTTTAATATTTTTAATTTTTCAAGTTTTCCTGTCATTTTAAAGTTTTGTGCGAGTACTGACGGTATGTTTTTATGATGACCGTTCCAGGGGCCTGTTATGATGCACTTAACAATTTAATCTGGACGTGCTCCAGCGACTACATGGACCAGTGGTGTAATCCTGGGAATCAGGCCTTCCATCATGTGTGCCAGCGACTGGGCGTCAGCCACGTCATCAGTCAGCCTAAAGGTACTGAATCTATGCCTATGTAAACAGAGGGTACAGAACAGTTAGCACTGTTTCCCGCTATCAATAGTGATCGCTTATTTTGCTAAAATAAGGCCCTATGCACCAAGAACTGTGTTGACCAGGTCCTCGGTACTTGAAAAAAACCTAGTACCGTGACGTTTACATTTTTTTAGTACTGACTTGGTACCGAAGTACCGTGTCTTTTGACAACACTAGACTGACATATGAATCGCACACATAAAGGCGCTTCCGATAAATATACACTTACTGTTGCATATACACAGAATTACAATATTTAAGTAGGCTATTCACGCAAACATAGTCTGTTATGTTTTAAGTGAACATTTGGGGAACTGCTGGGGAAAACATCTGATCCATGCAAGACAGTAGGACTTAATATATTACATTAATGTAAGTCTAACAATAAAATAAAAGATTTCTGCTCTTGATCGAACTGCTTTTGTAGTTTTAATAATCAATTTATTTCTGAGCACACTGAAGTGCTTTTGTTGTGACTCATCAGACTCAGTCAGATCCATTTGCAACAGTTTATTAATCAAAGTCAACAGGCAAGGGTCCAATACCAGTGAAGACAGTGTAGCAGGGCAAGCAAGGCGTAGAAGGGAGCCAGGCAAGAGGTCAGGGGCAGGCAGCAGACGACACGAAATCCAGAAAACAGGCAGAAGGTCAGTAGGCAGGCAGCAGACAATCAACGAGTGAATTACAGCAAAGGTCGTAAACGCGGGCAGGATAACTTTCTCAGGAAACGCTCAGAGATGCACACAACAGTGAAACAAGACTTCGCACAGAGTGTGCTGTGAGTGTGGTTTATATAGGGCTGGGAATGAGTAACAGCTGTGCAAATGGAATCAGTGCTTGAGTGAGGGATATGGAGTTCGGGAGACAGTCAGTATTCAGGCGAGGGCGCCCGTTGGTTGTTACTGAGGGAGATTGCGGGACTGGTAGTCGTGACAGAGCCCCCTCCCTGCGAGCGACTCCTGGCGCGAGGATGCTGGCGACGACGGGGTCTACCACGTGGTCGAGGAGCAGGCTTGTTCGGGTGGTTTAGATGGAACTCCTGAGTGAGCGTGGGGTCCAGTATATCTTTGGCATTGACCCATGACCGTTCCTCTTCAATGTATTTTCGCTTGGCCTCGGTTTCTGGTTGGGAGAGCGGGAAGACTCGGCCCTTGGCGGGCGTGGTGCCTGGCACCAGATCGATGGCACAGTCGTTGGTACGGTGAGGAGGAAGCCTGGAGGCTTTTGTCTTGCTAAAGGCCTCCGACAGATCGTGATACACGGATGGGAGGCGGTTCATCACAGCGTCCTCCCGGGGCTCGATGATGCTTTGGACTGGTAATGGTGTGACAGTGGTGAGACAGGTAGTATGACAGTTCTTTCCCCAACAGACGATTTGGCCGGTTGCCCACTGGATGTGTGGGTCGTGCTTGCGGAGCCAGGGCAGGCCCAGGATGACTGGTGTGTGCGGAAAAGAATATGGTCTCATGGTGAAAGTCCGCATGGTTCTCTTGCGTGATACACCCGGCCGGAGCCTTGTGATGCTTTGCGTGACGTGGGAGAGAGGAACAGGGAATAGCGCAATCTTGTGGTGCATGGCATAAGGAGAGAGGAACAGGGAATCAGCGCAATCTTGTGGTGCATGGCATAAGTTTCCGGCAGCTCCGGAATCTATTAAGGCGCGGGCGTGGAAGTTTCCGGCAGGAATCTATTAAGGCGGGCGTGGAGACACACAGGAGTTGGGATTGAGAGAATCAATGGTCAAGACAGACACACAGGAGTTGCCACATTGAGAGGGGGTCTGAAGGACAGTTGGATGGGGGTCGTGACCCCGCCACAGTTGACACGGAAGTGGCCAGCCCCGCCACAGTGACGTCGCTCCTTCTCCTCCTGGGTCATAAATTCTGTTTATTTGCCTTCGTCGCTCCTTCTCCTCCTGGGTCATGGGCTCAAGTGTTTTATTTGCTCCATTGTCTGGGGCGGAGGCTGCTGGGGCGGAGGAGTGGATAGGTAGCTCAGGGACGATGGCCGGGGCGTCGAATAGCGGGAGGTAGACACGGGACGATGGCCGGGGCGTCGAGATCGCATTAAATTATCTATTTGGATGGACAGGTGGATGAACTGATCAAGATCCCTCCCCTCATCGCGACAGGCTAGCTCCGCTTGCAGCTCGTGGGTTAAGCCTCGCCGGAAGACCACCCTCAGTGCATTATCAGTCCAGTCCGTCTGAGCCGCGAGGGTGCGGAATTCGAGTGCATACTCAGCAGCGGTGGACCTGCCCTGCGTGAGTTCAAGGAGACGATCCTCCGCTCCCTTACCCTCCTTGGAGTGATCGAAGACTGCCTGGAACCGCTGAAGAAATTCGGCGAACGTGGAAAAGGCGGTACCATCTGATCTCCATACCGCTGTGATCCAGTCCAGAGCGCGACCGGTGAGCAGTGAGCAAATGAAGGCAATTTTACTGGTATCAGTAGAATGAGACGTGGATTGTTGGGCGAGATACAGCGAGCACTGGAGAACAAAGCCCTTGCATTTACTTGGGTCCCCCTCGAACTTCTCGGGAAGCGCGAGGCGGGGACTCGCGCTCGCGGAGGGTTGAAGCTCGGGGGCGTGAGCAGCAGGTGGCTGCGTAGGCACCGGAGGCGGATCTGGGGCAGAGGTTTGCAGAGCTCGGACCGCTTGTATCAATTCTTCGGTTAGTGAAGTCAGGCGGGTTAGTTGGTGATGATGAGCAGCGAGCTGATTGGCTTGGGTGGAGAAAGCGACGGACAAGGCAGACATCGTTGCTGGACCTTCATCTGGCGAAGTCTTCTGTTGTGACTCATCAGACTCAGTCAGATCCATTTGCAACAGTTTATTAATCAAAGTCAACAGGCAAGGGTCCAATACCAGTGAAGACAGTGTAGCAGGGCAAGCAAGGCGTAGAAGGGAGCCAGGCAAGAGGTCAGGGGCAGGCAGCAGACGACACGAAATCCAGAAAACAGGCAGAAGGTCAGTAGGCAGGCAGCAGACAATCAACGAGTGAATTACAGCAAAGGTCGTAAACGCGGGCAGGATAACTTTCTCAGGAAACGCTCAGAGATGCACACAACAGTGAAACAAGACTTCGCACAGAGTGTGCTGTGAGTGTGGTTTATATAGGGCTGGGAATGAGTAACAGCTGTGTGTGTGATCATTACTCACAGGTGCAAATGGAATCAGTGCTTGAGTGAGGGATTGTGGGATATGGAGTTCGGGAGACAGTCAGTATTCAGGCGAGGGCGCCCGTTGGTTGTTACTGAGGGAGATTGCTGGACTGGTAGTCGTGACAGCTTTACATTGTATTTGTTTTTCTTACTTGAATGCTTTTGTTTAGATGTAAAATGAGAAAAGTAATGCACTATTTGTTTGTTTCTTGTAGTTGTTCTGTTGTTTTTTTATTGCATCTGTTCTTATTTTTAATAAGAAAGATAAAATAAAAAATGGCTATATTGTGATTTTTAATATAATAATTAATATTAAGAAAGGAAGTGGAGGAAATGTAATTTTTTTTTGTCCAATTCCAACAAATCATATATAATTTTGAAGGGCTTTTAATGGAGAGTGTGAAAATTAAAATAACTTGTATATGCAAATTTGCTCATTTTGACTCATTTATCAAGCACAGGTCACAAATGCAATCAGCTGAACTTTAGCGTGTTTTTGACCCACTTAAGTAGGACTTAAGTGCATCTTTATATGTAATTTCGTAATTACTTCTGTTGCTGGGAGTACTGAAAGGCATTGTTGATGAACCAAAATATGTATATGTTGTATTTTTAAAACTATTTGTAATTACACAATTGTGATGAAGTTGTAGTTTAGTAAATTTTAAATAACACATTTCAGTTAAAATTATAATTATGTACTTTACGTGTGTTACTTTAATTTGTTAGTCAAAACATCAAAATAAGTGCACTACTATTACTAAAACCATGATTTAAAATGTGATCTAAAGTAAAACTTTTAATTTGACATTATTAAAAATGTTACTTCTTAAAATGTTACTTAAGTGTGTTAAGAAGCAGTCATGAAAGTCACTTAAGTGTCCTTTTATTTAATTAACATTTAACGGTTTCATTGTATTTTTAAATCTTAAAAGTATATTTAAAAACACAATGAAACTGTTAAATGTTAATGAAATAAAAGCCCACTTAGGTGACTTTCATGAATGCTTCTTAACACACTTAAGTAAAAAAATTTACAAGTGCGCATTCAATACAATTAAGTGCACTTCTTTTTCACAAGAGTGAGTGCGTTTTTGCTGATAGGCCACTTGCTATACAAAGTTTTTGTTTTGTTTTTTAAATGTGCTGATATTTTGTGCAGAAATGATCTGTATCACTTTCCCCATATATTTTTGTCTCTTTATGACAGAAGAAATGATAGGCACATCCAAAGTGATAAACCAGCTGCTCCATCATGTTGGTGCCATGTGCATCCATCAGCTCAACCTGCTGGCGGCCAGCAGTAATCTGCACCTGGGAACCTTCATAGGAAAACAGCCCATGGAGGCCTGCCACTTCAGCTTCATATGTGACGTCATGGAGAAGGCCATGGTTAACGGAGACACCTGCATCATCCGCTGCATTCTGGTCGTATTTCAGGTGGGTTTTTGCTAGAATATTTAAAATATTAAAATTTTAAATGACTTTTAATCAATTTTGATGATGCTGTTCAGTAGTAGAGGTAATTGTGTTAACGGAAATGATTCAGAAAAAAAAATTTTATAAAATATGTTGTTGTTGTTTTTAAATCCAGGTTGTGTTCCAGTTTTTTAATCTAATTTCGGAGCAGAACCGGGACTGTGTGAAGCGTTCAGGACTGTTGCTCTGGCAGCTACTCATGGCTCCTCACGATCAGATAGAGCCGGAAATACAAAGAGAAGTGTGTCTCGCCATCAGGTGAGCCTTAAAATGAAGTCAGAAAATCTAAAAAGTCAAATAATATCTCACTGCAATAACTATAAACCATATTTATTTTTTCTCATTAGCTCAGGTTTAAACACCTTGTACCAGAGCGAATCGGATTTGAACAACCTGCTAAAATTTGTTTTCACAGAGGGTGAGAATTGCAAATAGACACACACAGTACTGAAATCATACTTGGAGCCCTGCACGGGTCTCAAATTTAGGCCCTAACCCGGCCTTTGTCCGACAGCTTATCAGAATTATCGGCTCGAGCCCGTCAAACCCCCCCCCCCCCCCCCCCCCTACTCCCAAAACAGCGTATAGCCTACTTCTGTTTCAGCTATTCAAATAGTTCAGTTTTGTATGTAATGGGCAAAGTGATAATATTTTGTTTAGTTTTTTATTAAGGTAATTTAGAAAAAAAAAACGTTTGGAGCATTTTTTGTTTGTTTAATATAAGTTTGTGTCTTTTAAAGTAATGACCAAGTGGCCAGTGGCAGACAGTGAGTTGATCATAGCCTATGTTTGATCAATTTAGCCTTCTCAAATCATCACGGCTTGGCTAAAATAAAATGTATAGATATACTAAAACAGTTCAAGCATATAACAATGTTTAAACGTTAAACCTAGATAAATGTGCGCTGCATCCAGTAGTTTGTGCGGAGAGTGGAAGCTAAAGCTCAGGACATGGAGGCACCAGCGCGATCACTTGCATTTTTTTCAGTGGAAACAACTTAAAATACGCTGTCAATTTTTTCTGATAAAGGTAAGAGTAATATATAATTTGGGACTGTAAAGGGCCTACTTTGATTTGTGTGCACTCACAATATCAACAAAACGTTGTGCTTTTATAAAATAAAGAAAAAAAACATGAGCTTTCTGCCGTCTCGGTCTTGAACAGGAGCGCTTAACAAAAATTAACTGAAAGTAAGCGAATATATGCCTCACAGACATGATAAATATATCTATAGAAAGCTTTAATTTATTACTTAACGAAATAAAACAAATCAAAAACAACTCTTTCATTATGATCATAATCCGTAAAGATCGCAATTCTATAGACGCGTCTAATGAGGAGATGGCGAGTCAGGATCGTCATCGTTGCGACACTAACTCAGAAAACACTAGTTTATTAGTAAATAATTCAAATATCTCCTTACTATTTCCCCCTGACACATTCATAGTAATTATTACTTTAGCCGGTGCTTTGCTGCAAGCTTTAGCCTATTGCGTGCAATTGTGTTTTTGCGTTTTCAAATCCTATTGCATTTTTTTTCCTTCACTAATTGATGGATGTCAAAATTGAAAAAACGGAGGCCTTTGAACTTGATTGATGAAAATTGCAACATATGCAGGGCTCTAGTTAGCATTGAAAAATGTAATATTGATGAGCAACATGTGCCAATAATGACTGTTTTTTTTCACTAGGGGAGAAGAACAGTGGTTTGTCTCAATTACGGGATGCTATATTAAACAACCTTGCTAACCAGTTACAGAAGAACCGCTTTGGTAGTGAGGATGATGACCACTACAGGTAGCAATTTTCACTATTCTTCAGACGGAAAGTGCTTGAGTTGAATTTAAATCACTTGCTCTGTTCACTTCTGTATTTTAATCTACTGCTAAAAATATGCATTAATTTCTTGTGATCACAACCCAAGTTCTTTCCTTGTCATTCACCTTGATAATGTGGTGCCTGACTGTAAATCATGTGATTTTTCCGTGATTTTTTTATGGATTTCCGTATTTTCCAACCTCTGAGGGAGACGACCCATGCCATTTCGTGGGGTGGGGGTACTGCATGATGATTGAAATCGCACAAATGGCCATGAGCTATTACCTAGATAAACTGCGAAAAGCTTGTTTTCTAAAACACCATGGAGGGAATGGTCCTGAGAACGCTGCACGAGCTCATGGTGCATCTGCAGAACAGTTAAAAGTGTTCAAACGTAGCGCATAGATCAGCTCTAAAACACGTTACTCGACCCGGTGACTTTTTATGTATGGCGGTGAGAATTTGAGATTGCTAGTGCTGTCATAAAACTCCCAACGTTGTGATGTAATTCTATAATAGGCTGTAGTCATGTCTGCTGTTACAGTACTGTTTTTAGTTTCGATTCACTGTTACTGCTAGCTGCGCTTGGTTTGTTAGTCATTTTATTCATCATGCATGAAAGTGATTGAAGACATTTAAAATGATGTCTATTTAATAAATGCATTAACAAAATTAATAAATATATTTGAAAAATGCAAATAAATGTTGTTCATTAAACTTTATATTTATCAAAAAATCCTGAAAATCAAGTATTACTATTTCCACACAAAATATGAAGCAGCAAATTTGTAATGTATGAGTAATGATGAAGAAAATTCTGCTTTGCATCACAGGAATAACATTTTATAATATATTACAATTAAATTATTTTTTTTTCATTTTTTTACAATAATACTTTAAAATATTGCTTTTTTAACTTTATTTTGATCATATAAATTCAGTCTTGATGAGCAAAATATATTTATTTCAAAATCATTAATAATTGTAATGTTTCCAAAATTTTGGCAGGTACTGTAATAATAATAACAATTCTATATACTTTATTATAATATATTATATTGTTAACATGATTATTAAATGCAGATGCTTTTTATTTTTTACAGGACAATAGTATGTATTACAATATATTTTAGTACATTAAAATATATATTTTTAATAAAAAGTGCTGGGGGCGTGGTCAGCTTTTTCTTCTTTCTTGTCTCTAGCTGATCACATGCCTGTGTAAATGTCTGTAGATATTTTTGTGGTTAATGTCTGTCATGTGCAAGCTCTTTTGCCTTCTTCCCCTGCAGGCTGAAAGATGAACTGTTGCAGTGTATCTTGAAGACTGTAGTGCGCGAGTCGTGTCTGCTTATCACTAAATGTCAAACCGTTTCCAAGGAAGACCTTCAGAAGCTTCTCTCCACTGTACCTGTATGTGACGTCCACATTAATACATTTAAGAATGGCTTTGCGGAGAACATTTTCATTTTGACTTTGATTGTGATTTTTATTTTACTTTTAAGTGAACTGAATTAAAGTTAAAAGATGCAGTTCTACTAGCCATTAGCTTTCATAACCCTTGTGAAAAAGAAGTGCACTTAAGCATACTTTTAAAAAAAGAGCACTGTTACTGAAATAATATACTTAAAAATACATGCACGAACTGAAGTTAAAGTTTTCAGACACTTAATTCTATGTTAATTGCTATACAAATTTTAAATATTTTGTAGCTTAAATTTATATTAAATCCAATTAGCTCAAATGTAAAAAAAATTGACCCACCTATAATTATGACTTAAGTACATCTTTATATGTAATTTCATAATTACTTCTATCGTCTTTGAAATATGGTTAAATAATGTACTTATAAGTCATTATGAAAAACGAAATAAGTTTAATAGTTCACTTTAATGTGATTTCTATTAAAACTTGTATGTCAGTTGCAATTTAGTTAGTTTAAAATGTATTACATGTAAAATGAAATGCACTACAGTTAAAATTATATTCATATGTGCTTTAGTATGTTAGTCAACACATCAAAATAAGTGTACTTTAATGCACCAACAAAATATTATTAAGACAGCGATTTAAAATTAACTTTAAATCTTTTAATTTGACATTATTACTAAAGTAATTTTTTAAAAGTGTACTTAAGTGTGTTTAGAAACAATCAGGAAAGTGTTTCTCTTTAAGTCACTTAAGTGGCCTTTATTTCATTCATATATTATCTCCAAGTACAGTTTTTTTTTTTAAATACGCTTTTAGGATTCTAAGTACACTAAAAGTGCAGATTCAGTACAGTTAAGTACACTTCTTTTTCACGAGGGGCAATACAGCCATAATTTGAAATAATTGTCTTTTATCTGTATGAATTCATACAGTTTGCTATCTGATTAACTGACTGCACTTCACATTAACAGGTAGCGTCACCAAGCTTGCGTTATTTAATGGCTGTGCAGAACCATTTGCTCAGCAACACCATCCTGCTCCACCCGGATGACATGGAGGATAGTGACAGCTCCCTACAAGGGGAAACACTGAAGGTACAGGTAAACACCCCCTTTAAAAACCCTACGTTCTCTCTGATTGGTTAATGTGGACTGCCGGTGGCTCCATCCAGGAAAGGAGGATCATACAGGAGTTCATTGCATTGGTATTAAATCAGTTCGTTATAGTGTGGTCTGAACTGTAGTGTGTGCCAGATATTCAGCTTTAAGTAAAGGTTTGGCATCGTAGCATCTGCTTTTGTGTGTGTGTGTGTGTTTCCCCAAAAAGTTTAATTTCGGCAAACTGTCGTGTAATAAGCTCTGGTAATGTAGGTTTCTGTAGTAGGGTAGGATGTTCACTTTTCGATGTGGGTTAACACTTTCTGTTTTCTTCCCATTAGCACATATTAGCAGTGTTCTAAAACCTAGAGAGCTGCCTTGCTGTCTACATAGACAGCTGCCTTCTTAGCCAGCATCCTAACCATTTTACAACATTGTCAGGGACTGATTTGAGATGCACTAGGCCTTAATGGGCAGGATCTCTCATAATGGACATGTGTCACACAAATAGCACTAAATCAGTGGTTCTCAAACTTTTTACACCAAGTACCACCTCAGAAAATATTTGGCTTTCCATGTACCACCATTATGACCACATTAAAATACAGTATAGCACTATGCACAGTTATATATATATATATAAATATATATATATATATATTATATAAACAAAAGTCAGTTTTATTCCTAATAAGAATATGTATTATTGTCAGCCAATTAAAACATTGTAAATACACAGTTTGGACATTAACACTGCACTGTGCTTACTTCCTGGTAAATAAAAAAACGTAATTATTAAATTAAAATATATTGTTCCTAAAAGTGAAATAAAAACTGTACTGTACTTCAATGTTAAAAACTGTACTTAAATATAGATGCAATTAAAATGTATTGTATTTAACATTTAAGTACAGTAACTTAGTTTTATTTAACTTTTAAGTAGCTGCAATACATTTTCATTTAATCTTTATTTAAGTACAGTACAAAAAAAAATAACAGGCTGTATGTGTAGCTGCAAGTAACTACAATCAGGCCACATGTCCACCAAAGCCATCTGAAAACGCCCCACTGTGAGCGCTTGAGTACTTATGTACTTAAGTCCTAATTAATTGGGTCAAAACGCACTATAATCTTTAGCTAATTGCATTTAATATAAACTTAAACTATAATACATTTTCATCCTATTGCACTTAATTTTCAAATTAAGTGTGTGACAACATTACAATAAGTGTATCTCTTTTAAAAGTATATTGTTTCTATAATAAGTAATTTTAGTTTTTTTGGTAACACTTTACAATAAGGTGTGATTTGTTAACATTAGTTAATGTATTAACAAACAATGAACAATGCATTTATTACACTCTTTATTAATGCTAGTTAATGAAGATACTGTTATTCACGTTAGTTCACAGTGCATTAACTAATGTTATCAAACACAACTTGTGATTGTAATAATGCATTAGTAAATGCTGAAATTAACTAAGATTAATAAATGCTCAAGTTCATGTTAACTAATGTTGTTAACTAATGAACCTTACAGTAAAGTGTTACCGTTTTTTTTTTTAAGTATGTCCAGAGTGTACTGACTATTCCCAAGAGTTCTGTAGCGGCTGTAGATGTTATGTGTGTGTGTAATGTGTGTGTGTTGAATGAACGTGTTCTCATCAGGAGCTGCAGACCAGCATCCTGTCACTTGCCTCTAAGATCCTGGTTGGATGTGATGAGGTTCTGGAGATGCTTCAGCAAGTCACCAGCTCCCTCATCAACAGCAGCATCAGCGATCGAGAGGCCAGGTGCGTTCAGATATCAGCAACACTGCTTTGGTGATGCTTTGTGTGTGTTTGTACTAGGGCTGTCAGTTTAACGCGTTAGCTTAATTAGTTAAATTATACGATTTAAAATATTTTAACGCATTGGCCCCGCCCCCAGACCTGTAACGTCATCTTACATTTCATACAGTTGACTGTTAACAAATATGATGCAGGGTAACAACTCCATAAATGCAGTTATGCCCTAAAATTCAAGATATTGGTGCAAAAATGTTTTGTCTCATATTTATATCATATGATAAGCAAAATACCACGAGTGCAAATGTCAGTTTAGTTAATATTGTGTATATTTTAAACACAAGATTGGTCTCCAAACAAGACAGCTGTGTTTAGTTTCTGAATGAATCCACATTTTGAACGAATCGAGTGAATCAATGATTCAAATGCCCATTCATAAAGAGAGCCGTTTGAATGATAAAGACATTTAAATTTGACATTTGACTCATAAAGACATTTAAAGCCACCTGCTGGCTGTATTAGTTAAAAAGGGGAAACAATGTAAAGGGATAGTTAACCCAAAAACATTAAAGTATGTCATCATTTACTCAAACCTGAATGACTACTTTCTTTTGTGGAGCATAATATTTTGAAGACTGGTGCTAACAAAGCTGTTTTGGTTATCCATGACTTCCATTGCATGAATTAAAAAAATGTTTCTTAAATTATCATCTTTTATGTTCCATAGTTTGTTGTAGCCTAAATGTTTACGTGTAATAAATTTGATGTTGAATCACATAAAATGTTTCTTTCTAAAGCTACTATTTGTAATGTCTTAATACTTTCTCATTGAACACAAACATAGCTTTAAATTAATCTTTTGGTCTTATTTTCACAGCCTGAAGTAATTTGCGATTAATTAATTTAATCATGTAATTCATTAGTTTACAAATTGTGTAATTTGTACCGAATCAGTTCTAATCTTCTGGACACTCTGTGGTTTTTAATGTCAAGGCTGAGAGGACTTGAACAGGTGACGAAGGCCACGATGTTGGGTCACTTGTTGCCGGTCCTGTTGACGTCACTGATGCACCCGAACCTACAAACCCTGACGCTCGCTGACGCTCTCATGCCACAGCTGGTCCAGCTGGTCCTCTATACGAGTCAGGTGTGTATGTGGGACTTAGACTGTACTATAATAATCCAGTTGTAAGTATTATGATAATGCATGGAAGAGACAGGTGATATACAGTGTATAAAAATACATTTATCTCAGTATTCTTCATCCTTTGGACAATTATGCATCTCAATCTTTACATGTTTTGCCTTCAAAAGGCTTTAAAATATATATAATTAGAAAAAATACAAAGCTAATCAAGTACCAGAATATTCATAGTGATGGTTAATTTTTATATCACCAGCAAAATAATAGTAAATATTGACCAATCACCTATTCAGTGTACACCGATGCCTCATGTTTCTTTTCTCAACAAGGCTGCATTTATTTGATCAAATAAATGCATACGATTTAAAATCTCTGTTTTCTGTGGGAATATATTGTAAAATGTAATTTATTTCTAGCTGTATTTTCAGCATATGATTTTTCAGAAATCATTATAATATGCTGATTTGCTGCTCAAGAAGCATTTCTGATTATTATCAATCCTGAAAATAGTTCTACTGGCGAATAATTGTGTGAAAACCTTGATAATTTTTTTTTTCGTTTTCAATCTTTACGGTTACTTTTGATCAATTTAATGCATGCTTGCTGAATAAAAGTATTAATTTTTCAAAAAAAATGAATAATACTGACCCTAAACAGTGTACATTGAAATGAGCTAAATCTTAGACTTTCATGAATATGTGTTTTGTACATTTTTTTAATAAATGATGAATTGTAAGCCGTTGCTATTGTTAAGGTTGTCTCTGTCTGTCCAACAGACCGCTTTGCTTCTAAAGACACATTCACCGTTATTTGTTGAGGATTCGCCGCTAAATCAAGGCTCCAATCCCCCCTCGTTAAATGACAGGTACGTTTTTCAAATTTTGTCTGTTTTTTTTATTATATCAAAAGAAAGCATCAAGATTATTCATTCACAAAATGAAGTTGTTTGTATTTTAGTTTCCAGATTCTGGAGGAGAGAGAGGAGCCGGGCTTTCTGACCGGCCTGAAGATCCCTGCCCCATGGGCCGCTGGGAAAACCGTGGAAACTGTCCATCCGGTGCGAGACAACTTCAAATTTAAAGAAACGGTGCACATACCTGGAGCTCGGTGTCTCTACCTCCGCTTCGACCCTCGCTGCTCCTCACAATACGACTATGACAAGGTTTCGATTCTCTGACGCTGCTGTTCTCCGTTCCAGTGCATATATAGTCCATATTCATGCTCATAACCACTCTTGTTATTCAGCTGGTGATTTACGCCGGGCCAAACACGAATAGTCGTAAGGTGAGTGAGTATGGAGGAAACACCATGGGTTACGGTAGCCGCAGCGTCTTAGGGACCGGATGGCCCAAAGATCTGGTCAAGGTGAGGAACACACACACTTTTCATCAGGTGGCTCAGGAATAAAGGCAGGCGGAATAACAACATAACAATCTGTTGTTTCTTCATTTTAATATTTGATACAAGGCTTTCTTTAATGTCATTTGTGACCCTGGACCACAAAACCAGTCATAAGGGTAAATTTTTCAATTTTTTTTATAATTGTTTTGTTTGTTATGATTGGACAATATTTGAAAATCTGGAATCTGAGGGTGTAAAAAAAAAAATCAAAATATTGAGAAAATCATCTTTAAAGTTGTCCAAATGAAGTTCTTAGCAATGCATATTACTAATTAAAAATTAAGTTTTGATATATTTATGGTAGGATATACAAAATATCTTCATGGAACATGATCTTTATTTAATATCCTAATGATTTTTGGCATAAAATAAAAATGTATAATTTTGACCCATACAATGTATTTTTGGCTATTACTAAAAATATACCTGCACTGCTTATGACTGGTTTTATAGTCCAGGGTCACATTTATAAAAAAAATATCTACCTCTTGATACACTGTTTATTACAATGTCAATGGCAGTAACGGCAAATATGGCTTTTATATTTAAATAGATAAAAATGTAACTTTTATTGATAAAAAAAATAACATGTTGGTAAACTTTTGTGTTCGTTAAAAGCCTGATGAATCAAATGTGCCGCAAAAAAAAAATTTTTAAAAAAGTACAAACATGCATTTGGTCAGATTAAAAAAAATAATGGTGTGCTTAAAATAAAAATATTAAAATAAATGCTTGAAATAAATGTATCAAGACACTAGAGTGCACATTCCAAAAATTGTAATAGATCGATATCCTTAAGATGTTTATGCAACCTGGATGTTAGGCGATAAAAAATAGATCATGTAAATACGTTTTATACAGTATATGAAGTATATGCAATGTTTAATGTAAACTTCTGTTCATTAAGCCTTTTGCTTACTCCATCTTGATGTGTATTGCTTTACATTGTTCTACTTATGTAATTTTTCTATATTTATATGACCGTAAGCTTTTATTTAATTCTACTTGTATGTACACCAGAGAATAGAGTAAAAGATTGAATTGAATGTGTGTAAGTACCTAGTGCTTCCTGAAATGATTCCTTGTGTGTTTGTGCACACTTGGCAAATCAAGCTCGTTCTGAATAATTAAAGCACTCTGCAGATATTAATCTGATGTTTTCTCAGGTGGAAGGAGATACTGTGACGTTCTCTTTTGAGATGAGAAGTGGACGCGAGCACAACACCCCAGATAAAGCCATGTGGGGTTTCTCATGCACTGTCCGAGCGCAGGTACCCACTCACGGCGTTACACCAGCGTTAAACACATGCTAATCTGAACATTTATTTATTTTTTAGTCATACAGACGCTTTTATCCAAAGGATTACAAATGAGGACTTTAGAAGCAATCAAAACCAACAAAAGAGCAACAACATGCAAGTGCCATTCCAAGTCCTGGTTAGCCGAACGCAGGTACACGTAAAATTTTTTTTTTTTTTTTTTTATAGTATGTAAAATATAGAAACATTAAACTCAGTGTTAGTTTTACAAAGAAAAGTAGCAGTGAGAATAAATATGCTAAGAGGGTCATGTTTTTTTTTTTGGGGGGGGGTTTATAAAAAGGACAGATTAGATAAAATAAATTTAGAATAGAGAGTGCAAGTTAGAGGGTCAAATAAAGATGGAAGAGATGTGTTTTTAGCCGTTTCTTGAAATGGGTAAGGATTGCTGCTCGGATTGAGTTAGGGAGGTCCATTCCACCAGATGGGAACAGTAAATGAAAAAGTTGCATTTTTTATTTTGTTCCTCTTTGGGATGGTGCAATGCGTCGTTCATTGCAAACGCAAGCTTTAGAGGGCATATAATCTGAAAAAATTTTAGGTAAAGGGGTAGAGCCAGAGGTGGTTCTGTAGGCAAACATTAATGTATTTAATGCGTAGCTATTGTAGCCAGTGCAGATGTGAACAGAGGTGTGACGTGCGTTCACTATATTTTAAAATTTTCTTTCCTTTAAACTGTATATATTTTTGGGGTTGCTATTTACTGCAAAATTGCTTTTTAAGCTGAATTTAATTTTTACACAATTTAATAAAAAATTTATATAAAAAAATAATATACAAGTATGCATAATTGTATTGTTACACTATATATTTAAACATGGATTTAACTATTTTAAACGAATCTGCAACATTTTACAATAAGGTCCCATTTGTTAAGATTAGTTAATGCTATATTTTACCACTAAAATAATTAATATTTTGTAGTTTTGTGAACATCAAAAACACACTATGGAATTTGGGGCTCAGCAAAAGCAGTAAACTTAATTAAAAGTGAAATTAAAAAAATGTAATCAGGACTATTGAGTAATTTTTTTTTTTTAAATCTAATTAATTACACCATGTGCCAATTAAATGGCAAATTAATCCCACATCAATTTTGGATAAATTGCCCTTCAAAGGATCTTTTAAAGCCATTAATGTATATTTATTTTGTAATGCATCACAATGTGTTGCATAATTTAAACTGTTGAATAAAATTAATATGATCACATGTGCAATCATGTAGATGTTTAGGGAAAAAACAGCACCTTTCATGTGATATTGCTAAACTGAATATAACATGAAAACCCATATACAGGCTTTTTTGCATAGACTGTAAAAAACATGGACGTAGTGTCCGTGACGTCACACGTAGGTTTCTGAAGAGCACGTATGAAGCTCAAAGTGGGCGGAGCCGCCGTCGCCATCTTGGCTACGCATCACTCCCGGATATTCGAAAGTGGGCAAAAAGGCGGAATGTGGGTGGAGCTGGTTGCTGAAACCACGCCCACCAAGCGCGGCAATCCACCTGTCACTCAACTGGCCACGCCCTTAATTATGCAGAACTTTAAGGTTTAATATAATTTAAACGGATGAGTTATTAAAAAATGCCCCCCCCTCACAGTAGTCATGAAGGGCAAAATTAGCTATATAGATCAAAATCATTTTTTGCACCAGGCTGTAAACATGTTTTTTTCTGCTGTAAAGTTGGGCGTTTTAAAATGGGGCGGGGGGTCTATGGGATTGACTCCCTTTTGCAGCTGCCTCCAGCGGCCAGTCGATGAATTGCAGTTTTAGTCACGCCCGTGTTGGCTTCACGAGAGAGAGCGGGAGGTTGCCGCTTGCTTCTTGAATTATAGATGAGCATAGCTGCATTCTAATAGGCTTCATCACACAGTCAGTCAGTCGTCCTGCATCATGTTCATCTGAAACTGCATCATTGTAAGAGGATGAACAAATCTGAGCAGGTGCATTAAGTGCATTAATCATTTTAACACGCAATTAATAACGTGTTAAATCGACAGGCCTAATTTAACTGAACATAAAGTATAAATGGGCAAATGTCTGAGCTTGCTTGTTTGCGCTGATTCTGTTGCTTGTTTCAGGAGTCGTCTGAGGATGTGTCCGGCGGGCTGCCCTTCCTGGCTGATCTAGCTCTGGGTTTATCAGTGCTGGCCTGCGCCATGTTACGCATCCTCTATAACGGCCCCGACATCACACGAGAGGAGGAGGCCTGCCACGACCTGCTCTGCTCCAAACTACTGCAGAGGTGATGCTGAAAAACACAAATAACACTCTTCAGTGTGCTTGTGAAGACGAGAGCTTAAAACCCGCCTGAATGCAAGCTTCTGATAGTTGCTGCTTTTACAGGGTTTCTAGTCGTTCAGGACACATTTACGCTGCATGGTTCAAGTGACCCAATTTCAATTTTGTTTTCCTCCCATGATGTGGCACAGATCGGTTATGACCCACAAACATGTAAGCAGGAAAAAAAGCACATGCGTTCTGATATTCTTCAGTGTGGAAATAAATCCAGTGTTTCCCACACATAGACTTTACCTGAGCGGGTGATCCCAGGGCCTTAAAAAATATAATAACAAAAGAAAAGGTTATTAAGAAGAAAAATCTGAAAGGATAATAAGATATCTTTAAAGTGCCTCTGTTATGCCATTTTTAAGGTTGCTAATATTGTTTTATGAGTGTCCTAAAACAGGTTTACATGCATCCAAGGTCAAAAAACACTTTAGTTTTCTCAAAAAATTGAAAACTGATTTCTAAATGATTCCTAAACGACTCTCTCTCTAAACCCCGCCTTTCTCTGCTGTGATTGGTCAGATGGCGCAGTCCTTTGTGATTGGTCTACCGCGTACAGCACGAATGACAGCCATGGGTGGACATTATGCAAATGTGTTACTTCGTGACGTACAGCCGTAACACACTAAGATTCAAATTCCTGACGACTTGTTTAGACGACTGCGAGCCGAGCTTTTTTTTTTTGATAGACAATAACTTTATTTATCGTGCACTGTCAGCTTCACAACTTTGCAGGAAGTTTATGTTCACATACTGCTACATGACACACTGCATGAAAGGTAATATTCGAAAAGGCATAATAGTGGCACTTTAATACTTCTTGAGTTCAGCCATGCAAACTTTGGACAAATAAACACAAGAAGTGTTTTTACCCATATTTGAACGGTCAGCTTTGGCTCATGATGCAACAAAGATGGCTAAAGTCAACAGATGTTACCAATCTGTGTAAAAATAGCATAGGTCATTTTTACTCCCTGTAATTTGGCTCCAAATCTAGTGAAATTGTCGCTTTGACTCTCTTCTACAAGATCATAGTGGATTACTCAGTGAATATACATCCATGAGGTTTAATATTTTGGCTTTCCTCATTATTTATGTTTGTTTTTCTTCAGAAAAAAACATTATAAATGTCTACATAACGGTCATATTTGATCAACTTAATGCATATTTGTTGAATGAAAGCATGTATTTCCTGGTGTTTAATATATGTTTCTCATGTTCTGTGTAAGGTGTCAGTGGCAGGTGGAGGCTAATGGTGCGATCTCGCCCGCCCTCACGCCGTCTCCGTCTCCTCTGCCTTTGACCATTGATGAGGAGCGAGAGTTCACCTATCCTTCAGACATCCTCGTCCCTCCTCCGGGCGCTTGCTGTGAGCTTCCCCGCATCCACTTACCCCAGGGCATTATGGGCCGCCTGAGGGAGCTGTCTGGAAGAGGCCGGCCTCAGTTTCGCCCCAGTATCAAGTGAGCACATGATATGGACACTACATACTGTACTTAGGGCTCTATGAAAAACGTTTTATATTTTTCCAAAATCAGTTACATTTTTTCAAAATTCCTTTTTTATTTTATTTTTTTGATTCCGTTTTTTTTTTTTGACTCCTTTTTAATGGTCAAATTAAATTGTATTAATCAAAAAGCATGTCTAATTGATTAAAATCATGAAACTTATACAATTTAACATTAATTTATTAAAAGTGTAACAAAAATTACATGTTTTAGGGCCGTATTTTTTTTTTTTTTTTTTTTTTTTTTTTTTTTTTATTGTTACCAAATTCTGTGTTTTAGCACGTCTAATTATTTGATGTACAAACTTTTGTATTTATTCTTACAGAGCTTTAAAATGTTTTTCCTCCTCAGAAACTCTGTGTTGTGTATTTAAATTTGCTGTTTTCAGATGAAGGCTAAAACATATAATTTATATTTTAATTAATGAAAATTAAACATTAAATTTTTTGGCAAATAAAGGGATTACTATTAAATTAAAATATTTTTGTGATTATTTATTAAAAATATTTGAACTTTTTAAAAATATATTATATTTCAAAGTAGTAGTAGTAGTTAGTAATATTACGTACATTCTACTAAATAATAGAATATAGCATTTCGACAAGGTCTTTAATAAGTTAAACGAACTTTTATTTTGCGGGTTGTCGTGAATACGAATACCTAAATTCTGTGAGTAAAAACTCAAATGAAATGGTGACATGCTCCTGATGACTAAACATTTCTGGAATATTGTTCATGTATTTATGTCCTCATTGACCAGACAGCGTCACGCGCGCTGTGTATGTACGAAAACAAAACCGTGCGTCTGCTCCATTTCGGACACGAGAACATGCATGATTCATATTTAAATCGCTTTTGGGCTTAATATTTACAAGTACTAGTCCTTATCATGATTTGATTTAAGTGTAATGAGCTACTTTTAATTAATTCATCCAAACTTTGACACATTCCGTGACATTCCGAGTCAAACTGAACATTCCGTTTTTATGACTGGATTCCACGATTCCGTCCACATTTCCTGCATCATGGAAATCATAGGGCCCTGCATACTCGGAGAATGTAGTTAATAATTGCAGAACATTTAACTGTAATCAGAAATGCATCTTGAAATGTAGAGGACTAGAAATCTCACTTCCAAAAGCAAGGAATCAGTCATCAGTTATCAGTAAAATATTAATTAAACACTTTACAACTTGCCTAATATATTGACACATTTAAACTTGACACATTAAAAAAGAAAACTACAAATTTAAACATATAATCAACAATTTTTAATACGTCAGCAACATTTTACATTACAGTATATACAGTACAGGCCCCATTTATTTATTATATATATATACATACATACGTATGTGTGAGTATGAAGGTATTTATCATAAATTAAATGTATAAATGAATCATTAATAAAAATACAGTTGTTGTTTGTTCATGTTAGTTTACAAATGGAACCTTATTGTAAACTCTAACTAATGTCTATTTGTGAGGCGATTTATTCAAATTTTTTATTTCAAATACATTTCTATTCTAACCTCCTTAAAGGCAAACCGCACGATTCTCTATTAATTACATCAGAAACATAGAATAATTATATTCAGTAGTCTTATACTGCTTTGAAATATGTATTGTGACAAGTGTAAAGGTCATTGCAATGCCTCCTATTTCCTTGAAATAAATCTGACGCGGTTCGACTTTTTCTTTTCGCATCCATGGCAAGCATTTTGAAGGTGTTTTGAAGCGAGACCAAAATCCAACTGGATGAAGTTCATCCACGTCGTCTCGCAGCACAAAGCACTCATATAGATCTCCCGACTCACAGAAAGAGTGCTTCTTTTTAACATGTGCTCTAAGACAAAGCATCAAACACTGGACATCTCTGAGTAAACTTTGAATCGCTTGTGATAATCCCGCTGTTTAACAAGGAACGACACTCTCCTTCCTATGTCTCAATTGGATTGACCCCATATTTCCTTTCTTTTTCTTTTCTTTAAGATAGAGGATGACCTTCTCACTTAAGACTCCACTGTGGCGCCTGTTTTGAAAAATGATAACCCTGAATAATACCTTCTTTATTGTGACTCAGAGAGGTGATCCGTCCGGATGTGATGGAGGAAGTGATCGTGTCGTGTGTCATAAAGCACTTGGGTCTGGTGGATGCGCTGCAGTCACTGGTGAACTTCCAGTACAGAGAGATGCACAGAGAGGAGCACAACCTGCTCTGCAAAATCATGGCCGAGACCTTCAAGAAGATCAATGCAATGGAGAGACAGTTACAGGTGAGCGTTACAGCAGCCACCGATGCAGTGCTCCTCGTATTCATGCTGTGTGATGCTGTATTGTCTCCCGTGTCTGTTTCAGAGTGTAGCTGAACTGGAGCAGAAGTGGCAGAACGAAGCAGAAGAAGCTCAACAGGGCAAACTGGAGAACAACTCTCCCTTCTTCCACGACTATCACTTCTTTGAGGTCAGGAATGTGAGACGTATAATCGTAAACCTTGTGAAAAGATGTACACTTGGCTAGGGATGCTCCGATCAGGAGTATTGCAGCCGATACCGATTTCTTGTCATGTGATCGGCCGATACTGATGCTTCAAGCTTTATATAACACATATGTAATGATGTTATATAAATAATCACAACAATTATTCCTTATACAGTGAACATTTTAATATTCCTTAAATAGTGTTTATGCATAACTCCGTATATCATAATACTTAATATAAGACCAAAATAAATGCAAACAAAATGTGCAAGGCAGAGATGGGCACTCGAGTCGCATTTTTATAACTTCAGACTCGACCTGAAATGACTCCAGACTTGACTCGTGAATATTTTAAAAGCAACTTGAGGTTTTTATCCTTAAATACTTGTATAAGTGCATCCATCCGGACCGCGAGTCGTAACAGCAGCACCGTTTTAAGTGAGCGGTAGGGGTGCAACGATCGTAGATGATCCGTACGGACCAGTCCCCATGTGATTCACGGATTAACTGTTAAGTTTAACCATCATAGAGTGAAAGTTTGCAGTCATGTGCACGTGTTTTGTCTTGCTAAAGTCGAATCGGGACTCGCGCACCGTTTTTTTGCGCTCAGCCACTGCCGCACACACGAAGCGCGTACACACAGAGAGAGAGAGAGAGAGAGAGGG
Source organism: Ptychobarbus kaznakovi (assembly GCA_027422405.1). NCBI lineage: Eukaryota > Metazoa > Chordata > Actinopteri > Cypriniformes > Cyprinidae > Ptychobarbus > Ptychobarbus kaznakovi. The sequence continues at coordinate 27,511,770 of CM049798.1, read as the reverse complement.
GCAATTCAGATACCGCGATTCAGACAACGCCTCAACGGATGGATACATACACACAAAGTTATGTTAAAATACCCGGTTGGCAAGTATTCTGGGAAACACAGTCGGTTATGTCTTAAGTTAACGTATACAGCTGAGAAAGAAACCGGATGTGTGTCAGTATTCGGTCCGTGCATTTAGTCTTAAAGAGACAGCAGCCTATAATACCTGCTTCTGTCTGCTAATCAAACAACACCACAGCTTTAACTAAATTAATCTGTATTTAACTAATGCAGTAGCATTATTGTGTTGTTTTACACTTAGCCAATGTTGTAGGCTGTTCATCTATGCTTGTAATTTGTGTAATTGTTCTTGTTGTATTACTGACTTTAGTAGTTAAGATAGTTTATGCTGGGGTATAGAAGTACTTAAAGTCAGCTTATAGTAATTAAAGAGAAGCAAACTTTTTTTTGCTGATCCGATCCGTGTCTCTAAATCCGTAGTATGATCCGAACCGTGAATTTTGTGATCCGTTGCACCACTAGTGAGCAGCGCATCAAAACAGCAGATCACATAACAAGCGCTCAGGGTCGTTTATGGTAAATATTATTCAGCGCTATATCCTCTAGTATTTTTTATCTAAAGCCAAACACGTTTTATTCAAGCTCTTTCAGCTCCGTGCACTTTCTCTCTCTCTCTCCGGACGCGCTCCCCCGGCTCTTAATGCATGGTTTTTCCTTCTGGAGCATCAGTGAGTGTTTTAATCTTATGTGATAGTTGCAAATGAGTCCCTCAGTTGTCCTCGGTGTGAAAATATGGATCTCAAAACCATACAGTCATAGTTGGAAAGGGTTCAAATACACAAAATTGCTGGAAAACCAAAGAATTAGTGGGAGCTGAAGGATTTTTCTGAAGAGCAGCAGACAGTTTATCTGTTCAGGACAAACAAGGGACTCGTGAACAGCTATCACTGAACAAAACAACACAGCTGTGGATCATTCAGCTAACAACACAGTGTTAAGAATCAAGGGGATGAAAACTTTTGAACGGGGTCATTTTTATAAATTCAACTATTTTCTCTTGTGGACTACTTGTAAACATCTTATTCAGGTCAGTACTAAATAAACAATAGCATGCATTTTGTATGATCCCTCTTATTTTGGTCAAATAATCAACATTTTGCAGATTCTGAAAGGTGTATATATTACAACTGTATATATTTCAGAAAAATCTGTTGTTCATGTATTAAATATATTGATTTATAATATAAATATAGACGTAAATATTTTCAAAATATATACTGTATGTGTGTGTATTTATATATACATGACAAATATACACAGAACACAAACATATTATGCAAACACAAACTTTATTTTATGCGATTAATCACGATTAATCGTTTAGCAGCCCTAGTTTTAAGCTTAACGTATTTTAAAAGTCTTTAATGCTGGTGTTATAGCAGTTAACTGAATGAAATGATTCGTGGCGCTGGTGCTCTCCAGACGCACATTTGTTCATATCCACTCCTCAAGCCCCCAAAAAACCCCGCCGTCGCCCTTCGGCAGTCATTAAGTGTACTCGTGCAGAACCGCCAGTTCCTTTAAAGGGGTCATATAATGCGATTTCAAGTTTTGCTTTGTTTTTTTGAACATTAAAGCATGTCAACATGTTCTCTTACAACAAATACACAAAATAATGATCTTTAAAAAAGCATCATGTGACCCCTTTAAAGAGTAATAGAGCCATTGGTACTTGAACAGCTGCAGAGAGCTGTATTCAGTGGTTTGATTCTGCTCGTGTTGGTTTGTTTTGTGGCCCACAGAACAAAATGAAGGAGCTGGAGCTTCTGTGTTCAGTGAAGGAGGTTCCTCTGGATTGCTCTGATCCAGAACATGCTGTGATGGCTCTGAGGTATGATTCAAACACATGCTGACTTCTGCAGTCAATCTACATTTCTCTGTGTTTTTACACCTACGCTACCGGTCAAAAGTTTGGGCTTGGTACTTTTTTTTTATTAATGTTTTTTCTTCGCACAAATTAATCAAATGTGACCGTAAAGATATTTATAATGTTATAAAATATTTCAGTTTTTTTTTTATAATGTTATTCTTTCGATCTTTCTATTTATTAAAGGATCCTTAAAAAATGTGACACTGAAAACTGGAGGAATGATGCTAAAAATTCAGCTCCGCATCATAGGAATAAATTACATTTTATTATATATTCAAATAGAAATTTAAATTGTAATAAAATTTCACTATTTCTGTATTTTTACTGTATTTTGTTATCAAATCAGTGCAGCCTTGGTGAGCAGAAGAGACCAGTGTTATTGTAGTTAACTAAAACTGAAAGTGAAACTAAAACCATACAAAAATCGTTACTTGAAATAAAATGGATATTAATATTTAGTATAAAAATATTTTATCTTCCCATTAGTTTCCAAGGCAACGTTTTTCATTTTAATTTAGTTTTACTTGATGTATAGCACACACCAAAATTACTAAAACTTTTAACTTAAATTTAAAATAAAATGGAAATAAATTGATTAAAAAAAAAACTATAAGTATCCTACTGATACTAAAATAACACTACGAGACCGCTTTAATTTATATTACATTTAGATTTAGTCATTTAGCAGATGTTTTTACCAGAGACTTACAAATGAGGACAATAGAAGCAATCAAAATCAACAAAAGAGCAATGATACGCAACTCTATAACAAGTCTCTGTTAGCCTAACACAGCACACAAGCAAAGGTTTTTTATTTAATTATATCATAAATAAAAAGAAAACCGATAGAATAGAGAAGCTAGTGTTAGTGTTTTTTATATATAAAGAAAACAAGCAGTTAGTAAATGAATAGAGTGTAACTCTAAAAGGGGCAAGTTAAAGTTAAGAATAGAATTAGAATAGAGAGTGCTAGAGTTAGAGGATCAAATAAAGATAGAAGAGATGTTTCTTGAAGATGGTTAAGGACTCAGCTGCTGGGATAGAGTTGGGCAGGTCTCTCCACCAGGAGGGAACAGTTCATGTAAAAGTCCTTGAAAGTGATTTTGTGTTTTCTTTCAAAAACAATAAAAACTCTCACAGCCCCCAGACTTTGGAATGGGGGTGCACGTATGAAATGACTGGCATTTCAGATCATTGTGATGTGTGCCTGTTTGTTTTGTTTGAATCAGAGAGAAGTTTTTCCACGAAGTGAACTCCACGCAGCAGCAGAGGAGCTCCGTCCCGCTGGCGAAAAACCAAAGCGCTGGTGAAGAGCCTGATCAACCGCTCGGAGCTGCTGCTGCATGTTACCATCGCACCGCAGTGCAAGAGTCTGTCCTCGACACCGACATGCACATCAGGTGACTCACATACACACACACACACTCTCACATACACACACACACACACACACACACACACACACACACACACACACACACACACACACACACACACACACACACACACACACACACACTCACATACACCACTCACACACATACACACACACACACACACACTCACTCACTCACACCACACACACACACACACTCGCACACGCACACTCTCACACTCACTCTCTCACTCACTCACTCACACACTCACACACACACTCACTCACTCACTCACTCACTCACACACAGACACACACACACACACACACACACCACACACACACACACACAACACACACACACACACACACACACACACACACACACACACACACTCACAACACACTCTCACTCTCACTCACACTCACACTCACACTCATCACTCTCACTTCTCACTCTCCACTCTCACTCACACTCAGTCACACTCACACTCAGTCACACTCACACTCAGTCACACTCACACTCAGTCACACTCACACACACTCAACACACACACACCACACACACACACACACCACACACACACACACACACACACACACACAACACACACACACACACACACACACACACACACACACACAACACACACAGACACAGACACCCAGACACAGACACAGACACACAACACACACACACACAAACACAGACACAGGACACACACAAACACACACACACACCACACACACACACACAGACAACTCTCACACACACACACTACACACAACACACACACACACACACACACACAGACACACAGACACACTCTCACACACACACTCACACACACTCTCACACACACACTCTCACACACCTCTCACACACACACACACACACACCTGCAGATACAAAAACCACAAATGCGCTCAACGGCCCTTTGAACTTGTCTTGTTTACAGGCTGTAAGTCGGTGTCAGACCCCAAATCGATGGTTCCTGTGGTGAAGCAGCCCGTGTTCCTGCGCAGTATGTCCGCTCCCTCAGATTTGGAAATGATTGCCAGCAGTGATGTGGAGTTCACACATGGAGCTCAAAGGTACCTCAGACTCAGCAGAAGCATCAAATCACTGAATTTCTGACATATATATTTATTACACATATAATATACATTATATATATATATATTTATATATATTATATATATATAATAGCCAAAATATGCACCCATCAGTCAAAGTTTTTTTTATTAATGATATAAGTTTCTAATAAACAATATTAAACGATATTACTCTGTGTAGTTTAATATTATTATTAAACCATATTACTGTGCAGAGGAAAATCTTTTTATGAGTATTATTTATTATTAAAGCTGAATTATTTATTTATTTTTATGTATGCATGTATTTATTTATTGTGAAACTACTTCTATGCCAGTCATTCAAAGTTCAGTTTCTCAAAAACATGACTCTGTTTGTTCAGATGAGGGAGTGTTCAATAAACCATTTAGTGATATTTGTGGCTCAAAAATTACACGTCTTTTTTTTCTTTTTACACTTTTCTTATTGCTTTAATATGTAAATTTAGGTAAAAAGCTAAATGTTTCTATACTTTTTGCAACTAATTGTTTGACTGTCTAGTATTTATTTATGCATTTGTTTTTATGTATGCTTTTATGTCTTTTAATTTATTTTATTAATTCATATTTAATAATTTGTTACTAAATAATAGGGTTGCATCGTTTGAATTTTATCAATTCAGACTCTTATCGATTCCCAGTTTCGATTCCAATGTGGCAAGTCAAAGATTTAGATATTAAACATATTTATTCTGTCTCTTTTTGCAAAACATTTAATTGCTGCTGAATACCATGAACAAAAATCAGCCGGCTTCATCAAAACTGGGCTCGATTAAGAGATCGATTCTGCATAAATTGAGACTTTTTATTAATGGAGCTTGTAGTTCTCACAATTCTGAAGAAAAAACAGACAACTAAACAAAATCTGATGGAATTTATGAATGGAATTATTAAATGACTCACTCAAGATTTACTTGTTTCATAACTGGATTAATCTGTGTTTTTGAACGATTCTCTTGAATGAATAATTAATTTACTTTTCACCATCTAAAAAAAAAGATGCACGCTAAGGAAATTGAACATTTAATTTTACAACAATTATCAGATTTCTGAGCTTAAGTGTTTGATTCTGGAATTGGAATTGATTTTTAATTCCCAACCCTAATAAATGTAACATTTGTGGCTCAATAATTTAATTACCGTATTGACCCGAATATAAGACGACCCTCCTTTTTTAAGATGTACCTTTTGGAAAAGGCTTTTTGAAAACCAAATCTTGTGTTTTATTAAGAAAAAATATTTCATATTGTATAATTTTTCCTATTTTAATTTTGGTTTTGAATGTAAATACTGGTAAAATGTACCAGCAATCACATTTAAAATCTACACATTTTGATACACCATAAAAATAACAGGTAGAAGTTCAGTTTTATTGTAGTCTTCAGATCTGGGTTCTGTCTTCAATTTAAAAATCACTTACAGAGGAAGTTTGTTCCCATCAGGCTAACATTACAGTCACGTCTCGTGCCGCTGTGCGCTCATCTTTTTCTATTGTTTTTGCTCGCGATCTTTACAACACACATTACACTACATATTTCATGACACACTCGCTTTATGCGTGTTATGCTCCACCTATTGTCGTGGGTGTGACCAGGGGCTGGGCTTGACGCTTACCTTTTTCACAAAGAGCACATGTGCTCCTAAGGTTGAAAAATGTAGGAGCGCATTTAAAAAAATTTAGGGGCGCAATTACAATTTTTCAAATTATGTAGTTTAGCTTAATAAGGGGATATAAAGAGACATTTACAAGCACAATTATTAGAATACTGAAAGTATACAAGTTTTTTTTTTTATAATTTTGCTTCAGACTATTCAATAGGCTAATTATGTAATTAGTTGTAGTCCTATTAATCTGTATGCACATTAGGTATGTGACAGTATCTAATTTTCCCAATAGTCATTGAGGGGGCTTTTGTCAAGGTATGTGCTTTTTTTAATCACAATATATAATTTTGAAGTGAAAAAAAGTGTTGTCCTCCTACCAGGTTAAATAGCTTTATTAAAGTTATTTTACTAAATAAAGACTTTATTTAAAATAATAACACAAAATAAAGTAAACAAGTGTTTCAAGATTAGAGTGCAAAAGATTGTTCAAATGAATGAAAGAACAATAGGTAACTACGGTGGCTGAGAGAGCTCAACACGCTGCAAATAGAAAAAAACACCCGAAAATTAAGAAACCAACTTAATAAATTTGACAACACACGCGCTGCAAATGCTCACAACACAACCAAACAAAGGTTCTTTATTTGGTTGTGTTGTGAGCATTGCATCATGTTTTTATTTGTTTGCATTGTGAGCATTTGCAGTGCCCGCTGTCAAAACTGATGAAGATGTTTTCTTGATTTGCTGGTGCTTTTTCTATTTGCATGTGTTTTCTGAAGTTGCAGCACCTTGAGCTCTCTCTCGGCCACCGTAGGTAACACTTTACAAAAATAACATTAGTTAAAGCAGGTTAACATTAACAAACAATGTGCAATAGCTAATTGTAGCAGTAGTTAATATTCTTTGTTTATGTTGATTTATACAAATAAATATTAGTTAATGTTTGCGCCGTTGAACAATATTAGCAGACACAACTTTTGATTTTCTAATGTATTATTAAAAGTTGAAATTAACATGAAAATGATTAATAAATGCAGTCATTGTTTTTTTCATGTTAACTAATGGAACCTGTTAAGTGTTGCTGAACAATAATAATGAATCAGTGAATATATAGTTAGGCCCACTGTTCTCTGTTATAGATCAGTGGATAGGCCATGTTTTAGGTTAGACATTTTTTTTTTATACATAAATGGCTTATTAAGTTTGAAAATAAATAGCTCATTAAGTCTTTAAGTATTAATCATTTTGTTGCTATTGTGATGACTAAAGCTAATATAAATATCTAAATGACTGTGAAACATTATTTACACAGTTTTTGGAAAGTAGCTTAGCTGCTTTGTTTTACAGGGTTACCGGGGTTAACGGCAGCATTTCTGACTCCATCAGCGTCCTCTAGTGGCGAAATGTGCGTTTCATTCAGCGCGTTCCTTCATTCGCTCCGTCTCATCTGTGCTCATTTCAATTAAACCGTTGCCTTTTTAAAGTTCAGTAATCATGAGTCTGTTTCGCTATTTTTCCATAAATAAACTAAAGAAATTAACACGTCTGTTATTGGCTACTATAAAAGTTAGGTGCTTTTTGTATTGTATTCGCACTCATGCTCCTAAATACATTTTTCCAGTTTGCACACAATCTATTTTTAGTTGCAAATGCGAGTGAAATGCTCGCACTGTCGAGCCCTGACCAGGGTTCAGCAACCTTTTCGGCATGACGTGCCATTTTTTTTTGCTGGTTAACCACTGTGCCAATACTACCCCCCCCCCCCAACACCCCCCCACCGCACACAGAGATCAGAAATCACATTCAGAAGGGGGTAAAATTGCTGTATTTTAAGTAACTAAACTCATTGTAGCCTCATTGTTTGTAGAGAGAGACGGACGCTTACAATTCTCAACATCTCTCTCTCTCTCTTCTCTCTCTCTCTTCTCTCTCCTCTCTCTCTCTCTCACTCTCTCTCTCTCTCTCTCTCTCTCCTCTCTCTCTCTCTCTCTCTCTCTCTCCTCTCTCTCTCTCTCTCACACTCTCTCTCTCTCTCTCAAAATGGCCATATTTGAGAAAAAATAAATTCAAGTAGTTTGCATCACTGTGCATCTGTGAATGGTAAACCCCGCCTACTTTGATTTGATTGGCTATCTCAGTCATTTCGACGTTGATGAGTGCTCGCTGAGGCTTTGATCTGAAGCACCTTGTGCAGCGATCACGCGCATCCGTAGACTAGCACAAGTTAATTCTAACACTTTAACAGTATTTATAGCTCCTAACAGGCTGTGTGACTATGATACGTTATTACATCAAAATGTACGTCAGCTTGCAGTTTTCCCAATTGCTCACGTGCCAGCAATTATCCCTCTGCGTGCCATGTAGGTTGCCGACCCCTGGTCTAGACCCTGAATATAAGACGGCCGCGTTTTTTCAGATGCATTTCCAAGAAAATAACATCGTCTTATATTCGGGTCAATACGGTATTATGTATTTATTTTTATTTATTAAATTTTTTTGGCTTCAACAGGTAAATTCAAAATATTGCAACAGTTTCTATACTAACTCTGTCTGTCTGTGTAGGAGGCGCCTCCATCCATCCAGTCACCGGAGCAGCTCTTTTACTCTGCTGCAGTCGTTGGTCATTGAAGACAGCAAGGACAAGCCCACATACAGCGTGCTGCTGGGACAGCTGTTCGCCTTCATAGGAACCACTCCTGATCAGACCGTAAGATCACTCGTTCAGCAGGACACTGGTGTTGCTCACGGACGAGCATCAGCACTTAGTGTGTCTTCTGCCTGCAGGTGTCCAGCAGCAGCTTCCTGTCGGCGGCTCAGACGCGCTGGAGGAGAGCCCGCACCCGGAGACAGGCTCTGGTCCACATGAGGGAGCTGCTGACCGCCGCTGTCCGGGTCGGAGGAGTCACTCATCTGGTGGGCCCCGTCACCATGGTGCTGCAGGGCGGACCGCGGTACACTTAACCTCAGATATTTACACAGACACTACTCTTCCACTGTTTGGGGTTATATTCAAGAAGGATGCATTTATAGTGTTACAAAAGTTTTCTATTTCAAATAAATGCTGTTCGTTTGAACTTTCTATTCATCTGTGACTCCTGAAAAATAAAATGCATCACAGTTTCCACAGAAATATTCAGCAGCACAACTGTTTTCAACATTGATAATAATCAGAAATATTCTTGATCATAAATCAGTATATTAGAACGATTTCTGAAGGATCATGTGACACTGAATACTGGAGTAATGATGCAAAAAAAATCAGCTTTGATCACAGAAATAAATAAAATTTTAACAGATATTCACATAGAAAACAGCTATTTTAAATTGTAAAAATATTTAACAATTTTACAGTTTTTCTTGCATTTTCTATCAAATAAATGCAGCTTTGGTGAGCACGAGACATCTTACCAACCCCAAACTTTAGATTTTTGGTTTAATATTGGTAGATAAATCCATAGATCATTACATCTCTGCTTTGAAGCTTCAGTTGTCCTTATGGTTGTGGTGTGTGTGTGTGTGTGTGTGTGTGTGTGTGTGTGTGTGTTTGTGTGTATGTGCGTGTGTGCGTGCGTGCGTGCGTGCGTGCGTGCGTGCGTGCGTGCGTGCGTGCGTGTGTCTTCTTTGTGTCTGTGTGTGTTGCGTGTCTGTGTGTGTCTGCCGGTCTGTCTGTCTGTCTGTGTCTGTGTGTGTGTGTGTGTGTGTGTCTGTCTCTGTCTCTGTGTGGTTTGTGTAGAGTGGAGGAACTGACCTGCGGTGGCATGATGGAGCAGGTCCAGGAGGCCTTTGGAGAGACCATGACGTCAGTGGTGTCTCTCTGTGCCCGTTACCCAATCGCCTGCGCCAACAGCATCGGCCTGCTGTGCACCATCCCGTACACCAGGCAAGCCCTTATTTCATCTCAAATATGGAATTCTGTTTATATGGAATTATGTAACAAGACCAAGGTGACGTCAACAGAACAGGAAATTATTTCTTCTTCGAAATAATGTGCACTGATTAGTATTACAGCGAGAATTCAAAGGCGTGTAAAAAAGAAAGTAATTGGTGCCAATTTTGATAATTGTTCAAATAAAACTCCAACTTTTACAGTAAAAAGTGCTAGTATTATATATGTAGTATTAAAAATACTATAAAGTAGCATTTATTTATTTTTTATTTTGAGTTTTCATTTTAGTTAGTTTTAGTAATTTTGTGCTTTTGTGATTTATTTTTTTAATTTTGTTAACCTCAATATTTCTGTTTAGCCAAATCTTTTTTTACTTAATTTTTAGGTGATAAATAATGCAGTCATTTTGATGATGAATAGTGTTTAATGTAAAATCCCAGCTTGCTATTACATAAAACTTATGTTTAATTTTAGCTTTTTATAATTTATGTGCTTTTGTCATTTTATTATTTTTTTCTCTTGCTGTTGTTTTAGTATTATTTACATGTTATGGTAGTAATGCAGTTAGCATTATTTATTTAATTTCATTTTATGTCATTTATTTTTGTACGAATAATGTTGTAATTGTTGAATTATAGTAGGTTTCAGTTTTAATTTTATCCAATTTACTGTCTCACACGAGTTTTCATTTCAATTGTAGTTTGTTTTTGTTGTAAATGTATGTTTTATGTAGTTATGTCATTTGTTTTTAGTGTTTTTCCTAGGGATGCATGATTTTTGCCGATATCCGATATTTCCGATAATTCAACTCATTTTGGCTGATAGCTGATGCCGGTATATAATTATTTACAATTTTGGTTAGTTTTTAATAAGAACTTATTTGTTAGAATTAAATAAACAATAATAATGTTCTTTCATAATGAATATTTTATAATGTACATTGAAGATTTGAAAATAACTATAAATAAACTTATTAATTATATGAATCACTGCATTTTTTTTCCAGATAGATGCAGTGGTAGCCTTTACATTTTATTTTATGATTTAACATTTATAAATCTAAAGCAAAAGAGTTGTACAAATTCTGAAAATATTTTAGAGATCATAATTTGTTTTAGAAATATAACATAATACACATTAATTAATAAATATAAAATGATTTAACTTAAAGGGATAGTCCACCACAAAATGATAATTCTGTCATTAATCACTTACACTCATGTCGTTCCAAACCCGTAAAAGCTTTGTTCCTCTTCAGAACACAAATTAAGATATTTTGGATGAGAACCTGGAGGCTTGTGACTCTCCCATTGACTGCCAAGTAAATTACACTGTCAAGGTCCATAAAAGTATGAAAAGCATCGCCAGGATACTCCATCTGTCATCAGCGGTTCAATCTAACTGTTATGAAGCGACGCAAATACTTTTTGTACGGAAATAAAACAAAAATTAAGATTTCTTCAATATTCAGGCACCATAACGTCGTCTCTGTGTCAGCGTAGCGCCATTTTGGAGATTATCCCCTGGACGCAAAATGTGTTCACTCTTCTGTATCACCTGGGCCACAAGGGTGCTCTGTTTGCATTAAAATCAGAGCGTAAATCAACGAAGAAGACGCATCCTTGTGGCCCGGCTGATACAGAAGCGTGAACACATTTTGTGTCCAGGGGATAATCTCCAAAATGGCACTACGCTGACTCAAGTTACTTAAGTGTCATGTTTGTGATTTTTTTTTAATGTAAGCTATAGCTTCTGACCTTTAAATCAAAGCACACTCATGATTTTATGACATCAATTACTGCTTTATTTAATCAGAAACAGTCCAAATATTATTTGTGTATTTTGCTTTTATTTTAGTTTCATTTTAGAAGTAGGCGAACAGCGCCACCTACAGATTAAAACTCCTTAATGTATTCCTCTAATCGGCAAGACATATCGGCATAATTTTTCATATCGTGCCGATGCCAATATTTACATTTAAAGCCATTATCGGCCGATATGTACATTTAAAGCCATTATCGGCCGATATGTACATTTAAAGCCATTATCGGCCGATATGTACATTTAAAGCCATTATCGGCCGAAATGTACATTTTAAAGCCATTATAATATTTACATTTAAAGCCATTATCGGCCGATATTTACATTTAAAGCCATTATCGGCCGATATGTACATTTTAAAGCCATTATAATATTTACATTTAAAGCCATTATCGGCCGATATTTACATTTAAAGCCATTATAATATGTACATTTAAAGCCATTATCGGCCGATATTTACATTTAAAGCCATTATAATATGTACATTTAAAGCCATTATCGGCCGATATTTACATTTTAAAGCCATTATCGGCCGATATGTACATTTAAAGCCATTATCGGCCTATATGTACATTTAAAGCCATTATAATATTTACATTTAAAGCCATTATCGGCCAATATTTACATTTAAAGCCATTATAATATGTACATTTAAAGCCATTATCGGTCGATATTTACATTTAAAGCCATTATAATATGTACATTTAAAGCCATTATCGGCCGATATTTACATTTTAAAGCCATTATCGGCCAATATTTACATTTAAAGCCATTATAATATGTACATTTAAAGCCATTATCGGCCGATATGTACATTTTAAAGCCATTATCGGCCGATATGTACATTTAAATCCATTATAATATGTACATTTAAAGCCATTATCGGCCGATTCTGATATCGGTCCGATAATATCGTGCATCCCTAGTTTTTCCTCTATTTCTATTTAGCACATTTATTACAGTCTTAGTAATTTCAGTGAATTAATCTAAAACTTTCCAAGGTGATGTTTCTAATTTGTATTGCAATTTTTTTCAATGTAGATTTTATTTAACCTTTACTAGTCAAAACTAACAATTAGGACTGCTCGATTATGACAAAAATCATAATCATGATTATTTTGGTCAATATTGTAACCACGATTATTTAAAATGATTATTAGTGGGCCATATGACCAAAATGTATATGAAAGATGTATTTAAAGATAGTGATATATATCAAATATATATTTTCTGTAAATAAGGTTACTATGACATCTACAAGAATACCAGAGTAACTAATATTAGTAAAAAAAGGTCCTCAAAATTATTGAAACTAATTAAACTGCCAGTAATAAAAAAGCAAAGGAATAAATAGATACAAATGAAACAAACTGTGCTTTAAGTTATTTTAATGCAAGTCTAAAGTATCTGTTCAGTTAACAGCCTACTAGAGAAATACCTAATGTACCCAATCTAATGTAAAATAAAGCAGCAGTCTTCACTGTAAGATTTAAACTTCCTTTGTTTCTTATTAAAACTACAAAAGTCCTTCAGTCAAGAGCAGAAAGTGATTTTGAATTTGTCTTTTGTTGTTTGATTATTAATATAAAGCACACAGTCGCAGTAGGAATATAGCGTTCTGTCTCTTTAAGAGCCGCACGGATCCAATTTACTGTTACACAAGTATTTTCATCCTCAACTCTTTACGTTCATTTATTACATAACTCGACAAGGGTTTACATGAATAATCACTAAACGCTGCATTTTGACACATTTCTGCGTGTATTTGAGCGTTTCGGCGCTAAAAGATGACTTTACATGTCCGTGTTGTGTTTCTGAGCGCATACACAGTATCGCATGTTCTCTGTCACGCTTTTAAAAACACATTTAATCAACTTAAATAAATCAAGCACGTCCCATTTTACTAAAGTCTCGATACACGATTTTACTGATTTGCACATGAAATTAGCCTTTTATGGAGGAACAAAAGAGCACCGCTGGAAAGAGGGTGCAATAATCGTTTTATCTCGATTACTGTATTTTCATAATCCTTGGATATCGAAAATTAATTTAGATTAATTGCACAGCCCTACTAACAATAACAACACTGTACAACAGAAGATATGTCAACTCTGTCAACATTTTGTTAGTGTTATTGAGCATCTGTTGATCATGAGGAATATTCTGTCTGTGTAACATGCTGTGTGTTGCTCTGGCCAGGAGCGAGGAGCAGTGTCTGGTGCGCAGCGGTCTGGTTCAGCTGATGGACAGACTGTGCAGTCTCAGCAGTCAGAGAGACAGCAGCTCCAGCGAGAAACAAACCAAAAAACAGAAAGTAGCTACAATGGCCTGGGCTGCTTTCCAGGTGCTGGCCAACCGCTGCATCGAGTGGGAGAAAGTCGAAGGTGAGGAAAGTTCACGGTTCGAGAAGTACAGCAGCAAACCTGTTTAGCGTTAACTGACGCGTGCGCTGATGTTGATTAGGAGGCTCCACAGACGCAGTGCATTCTGGGCTGGCTCGACAGGTGTCTAGCTTGTTAACCAATCACCTGGCTCGTGCGACAGACTGCTGCGGGAACCAGGCGGCGGGAAACGACGCCCTGCAGGATGTGCTCAGTTTGCTCAACGATCTGTCCAGGTACTGAACCACAGTGTTGTTTGATTCTCAATGTACTTAAAAAATTGCTCTTTTTATGGAAATCCTGTAGTTTAAAGGAATATACTTGGGTGTGTGAACTGAATGTAATATTTCCAGACACTGAATTACAGTTAAATTACATTTATTATAGTTTTATATCAAATGCAATTAGCTGAACATTGGGTAACACTTTATTTTAAGGTGTCCTTGTTACACATGTTACATCTACTTACTATAATAACAATAATTTATGCATAACTAAATGCAGGTAACCTTAAGCCAAACCCTAATCTTATAGTAAGTACATGTAGTTGATTAATATTACTCAGTACTTAAATGTATAATTACACTGTAACAAGGACACCTTAAAATAAAGTGTAACGCTTTTTTTAGCCACTTAAGTAGTACATCGGTCCATGTAATTTCATAATTACTTTATTATTAGTTTATTACAATTAAATAACTCACTACAGCTAAAAGTATGATCAAGTACATGTGCTTTAGTGTGTAAGTCAACACATCAAAATAAGTGCACTTATTTAAAACATGACTAAATATTATTAAAAACATAATGATTTAAAATGCGCTTTAAAGTAAAACTTAATTTGACTTAATTACAAAGTACAAAAAATGTGTTAAAAAACAGTCATGAAAGTGTTTGGCCTGTTTAACGGCCAAACACAGGGCCACTAAGTCACTTAAGTGGCCTTTTATTTCATTAATATTATCTGTTAATACAGTTTCTAAAAATACGCTTAAGATTTGAAGTACACTAAAAATGTACTTTCACTACTATTTAGTGCACTTCCTTTTCTCAAGGGCATACATAATTATCTAAAACCTTGTAAAATATGTTTAAAATACCAGATAATTAAGACCGTGCCTAAATGGTTAACTTTAATTTATTGCTCCTGTTTAAGCACAATAAAAAAAAATATTATTAAATGTTATGTATTTAAAAAAAATAGCCAGTCATGCTGATTCACGTCTCATTTCCTAAGGTTTGGTTCATAAAGGGTTAAGTACACATGAACATAAGTTAATGAGTGTGACGCTGTGAGTCGATTCATTTTGATTGATTGAAGAACCTGCTCATCAATTGCACTACACTGGATGCATTTAGCATGGAGCTAATACAGATGTCATCGATTAAACCGTGCATAACTTTGAACTCATATTCTGGATGAGTGTTCGTGGATGTTCCTGGTTTGAGCTCTTGCATCGCCCTTCCTTCTCTTCCAGGAGCCACATCGGCAAAACCATCCTGAGCCAGCCTGCCTGCGTGTCTAAACTCCTGTCCCTGCTCCTGGACCAGCGGCCCTCGCCCAAACTGGTGCTGATCATCCTGCAGCTGTGCCGCGCTGCGCTGCCGCTCATGAGTGTGGAGGATTGTGGGAATGTCGCGCTGCCGTCCTGGAGCTACTCGGCGTACGCGCTGGATGCAGAGCAGCAGGAGGCCAGCGATCCTGCCTTTCGCATCGCGTCGCTGCTGCTGGCCAAGCTGGCAGACTATGTGGTGCCAGGTATGAGTTTAATTACAGCAACCAAGGGTCTCTCAAATGTTATAAATATTTTAAAATGGCTATTATGTGTCTTTGTAACCTTCCCAGTAAAACTAGCTTACAAGAAAATAAATTTGACGTCAGTACAATTTTTATTTCTGTGATCAAAGATGTTTTCAGCATCATTACTCCAACTCTTTACGTTCATTCAACTCTTTACGTTCAACTCTTCACGTTTAAACTCGACGGTTTACATGAATAATCACTAAACGCTGCATTTTGACACATTTCTGCGTGTATTTGAGCGTTTAGGCGCTAAAAGATTTATTTCAAATATAAATTGTCTGTAACAATGTTTACTGCTTTGTTCAATATTTTTTACTGTCTTTTGATCAAGTAATACATCCTTGCAACTCAGGGATATTATAGATAAATAAAGCCGTATATATGTGACCCTCTCTGTGAAAACCCAGCTAAAGCCATTTTTTGGTGATTTGCTGTTTTCTATCCTTCATATGGTAAATAACATTGTGAAAATATAACCTTTATATCATTAATATTGACCGAATACGGCCATGTCAAAGATTGAAATTATAGTGAAATTAATGGTAAAAATAAAAATGTGATGCTCGTTATCTCATAATTAGATTTTGAGACTTTAGCTGGATTTCACAGAGAGCGTTACATTTGTGTTATTTGAAACGAATAATGAAATTTTAAAATAGATTAAATATGACAACCTTAAACTATTTTATTTCAGCTTTCATTGCACATTTCTCATTTTTATTTAGTTTAACTTGATCTGCTAAAATAAACAAACAAAGATAGAAACACAAAAAAAGATGAAAATATGCAACAAAACTATTGCAACTTTTATAAAAAAATATTTTTTTTTTAAATTAAAAATATAAAAAAATACTATAATAGTATCTCAGTGGTACTATAATAACACTGTCTGCTCATTTTAAATATTGATTTAAAACTTACATCAAGGAAAACTGCAAATTCACACGCACTATTTCTGACTTTATATTATATTAATTTACATTCAGGCACTATTTATTACTATATTTAATATATTTTAACAACTTTTTTTCTGCTTTATCAGCATGTGTGATTTTTCTCATGTTTTTAATCTTCACTCGTAGGTTGTCAGACGTTGCTCTCCCCCAGCGCCTCTGAGCCCGACACCAGTCTGACACGGGCCTGTCCGAAGAGCAGCGCTAAGACCGACAGAGACGCCAGCGAGGAGGGCGAAGCCGTGGACGGCAAGCTCTCCATTTTCATCCATAAACGAGAAGACCAGTCGTCCCATGAGGTGCTTCAGCCCTTACTCAGGTAAAACACATTCAGCGCACGGGACGCATGGATTCGGACCAGTGTTCATTTCGTGACATCACATCTTCTCACAGACAAAAATGAGACGGAAACTAAATAAAAAACTGTTTTTAATGACAAAAACGAGACACAGATGTTAGGGAAGGAAGATATCCAGTCAGGACTGATGTCTTATATGGGGTCGTGATCTAATCGTGGAAACACGGCGTCGTTTCACGCTCTACAGGCTCGTGCTTCAGCGCTTCAGACCGCTTCAGTGCGGGTTACAATCAATGAATAGCGCACATTTATGCCAAGCGATTGCTTATGAACTAATCTTGATGAATTATGACAGTGTTTACTATACTATATTTATATGGTAATATGTTTTAGATGGTTGTAAGAATGCATATTTTATTCACCTCATCTGAGCTTGAATGAGCAGCCTGCAACTGTACAGTCAATAGTGCAGACACTTCAAAATAAGAGTCTCGTGTATTTCAGGCTTTTTTTCCTGGTCATTATTCATATTTTGGGTACATAAACTGCTTTCAATTTAATTTAATTTTATGTTTTATTTTATTATTTGTTTAATTTTTAATTATATTATATTTTATTTTATATTTGGGCTGTTGTCCCCACATGCTTCAAAGCTACCACCATCATTCCAGTCCCGAAGAAGTCATCTCCATCCTGCTTCAATGACTACCGTCCAGTAGCACTCACTCCTATTCTCATGAAGGCTTTGAACGGCTAGTCATGCAACACATCAAATCTGCCCTCCCCCCCTCCCTGGACCCCTTCCAGTTTGCATATAGGTCCAATCGCTCGACCGATGATGCCATCGCCACTGCCCTCCACCCAGCCCTCACACATCTGGACAAAACGGACACGTATGTCAGATTGCTGTTCATAGACTTCAGTTCAGCATTCAACACAATCATCCCTCAACAGCTCATTCATAAACTGGTCCAGCTGGGGCTCAATACATCGCTGTGCAACTGGCTGTTGGACTTTCTGACCGGGAGACCTCAGGCAGTACGGGTCGGCAGTAACACATCCAGCACCATCACACTGAACACAGGGGCCCCCCAAGGATGTGTGCTGAGCCCCCTCCTCTTCACTCTGCTGACCCACGACTGCACACCGTCACACAACTCCAACCGCTTCATTAAATTTGCGGATGACACGACTGTGGTGGGTCTCATCAGCAACAGAGATGAGACAAACTACAGGAGCGAGGTGAGCCGCCTGGCCGGATGGTGCAGTGACAACAATCTTTCTCTGAATGTGGAGAAGACGAAGGAGATTGTCGTTGACTTCAGGAGAGTGCACTCTCTGCATGCTCCTCTGACCATCAATGGTGCGACCGTGGAGAGAGTGAGCAGCACCAAGTTCCTGGGTGTACACATCACAGAGGACCTCTCCTGGACCAACAACACTGCAGCACTAGCCAAGAAAGCACAACAGCGTCTCTACTTCCTCCAAAAAACTCAGAAGAGCCCAGAGCCCCGACCCCCATCATGTGCACCTTCTACAGAGGCACCATCGAGAGCATCCTGACTAGCTGCATCACTTGTGGTATGGCGCCTGCAACGCGTCCTGCCGCAAGTCCCTTCAACGGATAGTGAGAGCAGCTGAGAAGATCGTTGGTGTCTCTCTCCCCTCCCTCCAGGACATCTACAGCCCCGTCTCACCGCAAAGCCCTCTACATTGCAGGTGATACCACCCACCCGACACACAGCTTCTTCAGTCTGCTCCATCAGGGAGGAGACTGCGGAGTCTCCAAGGCCAGGGCAAACCCCCAGGACAGGAAGTCATCCACCACCCTTGTCAGGAAGCTAACTCCCTCCCGTCCTTCCCCCCCCTACCCACCTCTCACCACACCACCCATACACAACCCCTCCCACCCCCCCCCCCCCACCCACCCCCCCCCCCCCACTTTGTACAGCATATCCACTCCCTTTGTACCCAAATACAACTCAATTCCTTACCACCAAAAACAACTGAAACTTTGCCCTACATCCACTATAATCCACACTTACCAACCACTTAATATATTAACCATATATTTCAAATCCACAACCCAATCATATTCTGCACTGTCTGTGTATATTACACTGAGTTTGCACTATTTTCCATGTGCCTTATGCCACTTTATCTATTTGTATTGACTTTATTATTATATATATATACATTTTTTTTTTTCTACATGTCCTTATTTGTATATTTGTGCGTTATACTGTTTGTGTTTAGTGTTATCTGTATGCACACTGGGAGTACTAAGAGTAATGCAATTTCAATTCTCTGTATGTATGTACGGTACATGTGGTAGAATTGACAATAAAGCTGACTTTGACTTTTGACTTTGACTTTGATATTTAATATTAATATTAGATTTTATATTATATTATTATATTTTTTTATTTAATTTTATTTTAATTTATATTTATTTTATTTTATTTTATTTTATTTTATTTTATTTTATTTATATTTATTTTATTTA
>CM049798.1:27416182-27491978 GCA_027422405.1 Ptychobarbus kaznakovi | reverse complement strand
GGGAAAATTAAACGAAGGATAAGGTCTTATTCTAGCAACAAAAACAGTTCAACGCATTTAATTCAAGCATTTTCTCTGCGTTTTTGTTCATTGTGTAATGAAGAGACTTTCGTAAGTATCTTCGTTTGGGTGCACAGAAGTTATTATTCTCAGTCATGCAACCTTGAACGAGTGGGAAAAGTAATTAATACATAATAACATAAAAGCAGAGTGACAATGTCGACTATGTAATTGTTAAAGATTTCAAAACAGGCCTCAGGATTATTTGAAATCATAAATTAATCAACATTTGACTTCAGTTTGTGTTAGGAACCGCACACAATCTGTCAAATATATTTATGATGGTTTTGTTTTTTACATATAATCTATATGTATTTTGACAAATATTATACATGATGAACAATTATACATTAAAGGGGCTGTATACAAATACAAATGTATATGAAAAATTTTAAAAGCGTTTACTAACTTTCGCTGTTTTAAATTGCTTTTTGTTTCATAGGAAATCATATAGTATCAAGATAATCTCCATTTCCTTCCTAAAAGAACAAAAATAATTTGTGAATATGGATTTTGAATGTAAAAAGAACATATTTATCATGTAAAGTGACTCTGCTTTTTCTCTGCTGTTCTCCAAGATAATCAAATAATACATATTTCCATAAAACAAAATGATTATCAATATTTTTGCAATAAAATCACAGACATTTTGCCAAAAACAGTTTCAGGGAAACTGACCAAAAGAGGCAACTAAAATTAATATCAGATTTAAATTGTACAGTTAATATTTGGCTGGGTAAATCCAGTGTGTAGTTTTCAATGATACTTCCTTAGCCTTGTTGTAATTAAATATTAATTAGTATCAACCAAACCTTTTTCCAAGCGATATTGTCTGTCAGGTGATTTTATATAGACACACGGTCTCATTGAAATAAAGCTCTTAGGACTGGTGTGTGATTTTAAGAGAAAAACTGATGATACCTGTATAAGAGATCATTACATTAGATCGCTGTTGGGTGTTCATTCTTGTCTGATGTCCTAAATAACACAAACTTCAGAGAAATAGCCTCAAAACTGTGCCATAATCCCCTGGTGTTACAGGAGTCTCATAATGTGCCAAAACTCACCATAAACCATTAAAATTAAATAATTGACCCAGCAATATGATGCCATTATCAACCAGTATTTAGATAAAGCGATTGTGTTTATAGCCTAAAATATGACCCTGGAGCACAGAAGCAGTCATAAGTCGCTGGGGTATATTTGTAGCAATAACCAAAAATACATTGTATGGGTCAAAATATATATTTTTCTTTTATGCAAAAATCATTATGATGTTAAGTAAAGATTTTGTTCCATGAAGATATTTAGTAAATTCTTACTGTAAATATATCAAAATTAATTTTTGATTAGTGATATGCATTGTTAAGAACTTCATTTGAACAACTTTAAAGATGATTTTCTCAATATTTAGATTTTTTGCTTCCTCAGATTTCAGATTTTCAAATATTGTCTAATCATAACACACCATACATCAATGAAAGCTAATTTATTCAGATATGTATAAACCTCGATTTAAAAAAAAATGACCCTTATGACCGGTTTTTGTGTTTTGAAGGCAGCACGGTTTGAAGTCCAGCTAGGAACCTTTGCTTTGTGGAGATGTTTTCTTCGGAAGGTATTTTCCTCGCGCTTCCCTCACACTGTTTCCGGCGCTCGCGCTCACCGTCGAGATGACTTTGAATCTGGGATTATTAGCGGATTCCTGCGGCGTTTATCACTAAACACGGAGAAACGTCTGTAATGACTTTATATGTGTATTAGATGATAAACGTCAGCGTGTCCTGTCTGTCTGTCTGTCTGAGTGAGTGAGAGTGTGTCTGATTTATGCATCTTCATGAGATTATGCATGAATAAATAATCTTTTAATTGATGTATGTTTGTTATGATTGAACAATATTTGAAAATCTGGAATCTGAGGGTGCAAAAAAAAATCTTTAAAGTTGTCCAAATTAAGTTCTTAGCAATGCATATTAATAAGCAAAAAATAAAGTTTTGATATAATATCAAATATCTTCATGGAACATGATCTCTACTTAATATCCTAATGATTTTTGGCATAATAGAAAACTGTATATTTTGACCCATACAGTGTATTGTTGTCTATTGTTATAAACACACCTGTGCTGCTTAAGACTGCGTCTGTGCTCCAGGGTCACGCGTCCTCCGTCTCTGTCACGTGTTGCAGGTTTGTCTCCGTCACTGAAGCGCTTCCAGAGCTCCAGCAGCGTCGTGTATCCCGCCAGGTCAGCATCACCTCGTAGTGTGCGTGTGTGTCTGAGATCCCTAGATGTGTAACATACGCCTTTTCAGCTGCAGGCCATCTGAATACACTAGAAGATTATGGATCGAATGCACCACTGTAGCTTGTTTCTGCTAAATTGATTTCTTTGTGATATAAATTATAATTTGATCCCGTCCTATACTTTTATTTATGGAAGTGTGTTTCTGTAATGGGTTAAAATAATAACATTTGTTAATAGTAGCTCTGTTTTTATACCTCAAAGAATATGTTCATTTTTTCACACTTGTTGATAGACTGTAATAGTTGCCATGTTCTTATATATCTCGTGAAGCTATTCTAGTGTTAAGCCCTGTTAGTGTTTATTGTGCTGTCACAGTTATGTCCCACAGACGTCACTATCCAGACCGCCGTGGCCCGAACTACCTGCGTTTGATCCCGCGGACGAGGAAACAGCATCAAGGCAAGTGATTGCTGGGAGAGTTAAAATAAGAGAAAAATTGAGCTAGAAATATTGTTTTGCTCTTAAATGATGTACTTGACACCTGGACCTCTTTCACTAAACACGTTTACCAGATAAGCCAGGCTTATTTCATTTAGTCTGACTTATTTTGAACCAAATCAACTGACAATTATCAGACTAACTGAAATTGATAACTTTCTCCAAAATCATTTATATTCAGAAAAGCAGTCATATTTTTGGCATAGCATACATATAACTAAATTGGCTCCTAGTGAATAACTGCACAGTACAAATTTATTAATAGGTACCACGAGTTATTAAAAGCCCCCCCCCCCCCACACACACACACAGACTAACACACATTCTCACACACAGACTGACAACACACACAGACAGACATTCTCACACAGACTAACACACACACACACATTCTCACACAGACAAACACACAAACACATTCTCACACAGCCAACAGACACAACTCACACACAGACTAACACACACACACATTCTCACACAGCAGACAGAGACACACACACACACACACATTCTCACAGACAGAGAGAGACACACACACACATTCTCACAGACAGAGACACACACACACACATTCTCACACAGACAGAGAGAGACCCACACACAAACACATTCTCAGACAGACAGACACACACATTCTCACAGACAGACACACACACAACAACACACACACATTCTCACAGACAGAGAGACACACACACATTCTCACAGACAGAGAGAGACACACACACATTCTCACACAGACAGAGAGAGACACACACACACACACACACACACATTCTCACAGACAGACAGACAGAACACACACACACACACATTCTCACACACTCTCTCACACCACACGCACACAGACACACACACACAGATGATGTATAAACCTCAATTTTAAAAAAGTGGACCCTTATGACTGGTTTTGTGCTCCACCTGGTCACAGACAGAGAGAGTTCTTCTGATGTTCTCTTGTGTTTTAATGACGGTCTCGTTCTCCTGTTCTCGCACGGTCGTGCAGAAGGTAACGGGCTGATTGAGAACGGAGAGTACGGACGCTTGTTTGCTGTTGTTCATTTTGCCAGCCGTCAGTGGAAAGTGACCAAATGAAGACCTGATCCTCATCGAAAGCCACATTGACGCGGCGTGTGGCGACAGGATAAGAATGGAGAAGGTTATCTCTCTCGTCCTCACACAGATCACTGTACAGCTCACTGAGATTCAGGGACGGGGGGTTACGTATCTTCTGACCGCATGACCATGTTTTTGGGGTGCACGTTAGGGCTGCTCAACTATGACAAGAATCATAATCTCGATTATTTTGGTCAATATTGTATATTATTTAAAACGATTATTAGGGGCCCACATGACCAAAACTCTATATGAAAGATGTATTTAAAGATAGTGATATATATCAAATATATATTTTCTGTAAATAAGGTTACTATGAATACCCAGAGTAACTAATATTAGTAAAAAAAAAAAGGTCCTCAGAATTATTGAAAAGCATAATAAAAAAGCAAAGGAATAAAAGATAGAAATGAAACAAACTGTGCTTTATATTTTTTAATGCAAGTCAAAGTATCTGTTCAGTTAACAGCCTATTAAAGAAATACCTAATGTACCTGATCTAATGTAAAATAAAGCAGCAGTCTTCACTGTAAGATTTAAACTTCCTTCGTTTCTTATTAAAGCTACAAAATCCTTCAGTCAAGAGCAGAGAGTGATTTTGAATTTGTCTTTTGTTATTTGATTATTAATATAGTGCAGTGGTTCTCAAACTTTTTGCAGTGGCGTACCCCCCGGGGGCATTTAACATTCTTCTGAGTACCTCCCCTTAGACTGCAGTCACAACTTTGCCATTAAGGGACAATATTTCTTCTTCTTTCTTTTCTTTTACATTTATCAGACGCTTTTATCAAAGCGGCTTACAGTCCATTCAGTCTATACATTTGTATTGTCAGTACATGTTCTCTGGGAATCGAACCCACAACCTTTGCGCTGCTAACGCAATGCTCTAACCACTGAGCCACTGGAACACTTAATTATAATTATAATTAAAATAATAAAGTGATTTACATGTGATTTAGTAGGTTACTCAACATTTAATTATTTAAACATAATGATTTATTCAATGATTATTTGCCACTTAAATTGATTAACAGGTGCATTCTTTACCTTTAGAGGCAATATTTTTCTAGGCTTATAATTGTATGTCATGTTTTATGTCATATCTTATGCCATTTCCATTAAGTGTATTATTAATACAATAAATAAGCAATAAATGATAGCAAAACTAAGTGATACTTGTAGATTTAAAACTAAAGTCGCCAGTAGGGGCAGTAAGTCCCCGTATTAATGAGTGAGGCGTCACGTCATTCATTAAGGAAGCAAACGGCTGTAGTTATGAATGTTTATTATTAATCACTGACTCTCCGAGTCGTTCAAAGCTGCAGATCCTTCACTAACGAAACAGCGCTGGAGCTTGGAGACGCCCTCCAGTTGTGTTGCGGATTTCTTTTGAACTGTTATTATTTCATTGTAAAATATAACAAACAACTTGACAATATTGTTTTTAAAATGTAGGCTACATTTAAAATGTAAAATGTTCACTTAATATGACCTTTTTTGTTGAACTGTTATTTAAAATCATTGTCACATTTGCAATCGTTTATATATATTCAGGGAAAATTGCATTCTTGCTCATATTTTGAACATGAAACAATAATTCGCACAGTATGTTTCTGAATCAACGAGGTTTCTTAAATCAATCTCAATGATACAATCCTTTAATAGGCTATTTGTTCTTCATGCTATCATGTGCCACAAAATTACTGTAACGATACATTGACAACGGCGCGATTTCTTCGATACGCGATTTATCGCGCGCGATTTTGCTAAGGCAGTATATATTAGACCCATACAATCCTATTTCTATTCTATATGCCCAGCGCTAGTGTGGATGCAGTCAGTTCCTGACAACCCAAAAAGCATATTAAAGCATAATGCTATTAAGAATGCACAAAATGCTACAATTTAATTAAATATATGCGATGCACTTTTTTAATTATTTACATGCGTGCAGGTTCACAGTAAATGCTGCTCCGCAAAACTGTACACGTGGAGCGTCTCAAACTCCATCTCTGCATGTTGTTGTGAGTTTGGGTTCATTATAACGTCCCTTTTCATCAGATTTGTAAGCTAAAGTATTTATAAACCCAGGAGAATACGGTAATATCGTTATCAATATGCTAACTGTTCATCGCGACTTCAAAATAAAAGCTCAAACACTCTGAGTTCACACGTTTTGATGTTCACATATTGAAGAAATTACAGCGACTGTAGCTTTTCTATCATAAACAAATGGCCAAATATCAAAGATTAAGTGGATATTTGAATTAAACGTCAATACTAAATGCCTAAAGATTATTCCAGTTACATATCATTCATTATTAGGCTGATACTGATAAATAATTTAACACATATATTGTGCGTAATACTAGAAGATAATATGCAAAGTAAGGTAAATGCATAAAAGATGGCATTTTACAAAGTGCACGTTCTCCATGGCATTACTCCTGAACTTAGTAATACATGTTTTGTTTCCTAATTATTTTTATTTTTATATATATATATAGTTTTTGTTACCTTCTATTTGCAGCAGGCAACACAGAATATAATATGTGTACAGTAATGAAAGTTTTCATGCTGATGCTTCTTTGCAGGTGCTGTTAATTGGAGGAAATGATTTCACTCTTGTTGGAAAACCACTTCTCAGGTACGATGCAAATATAATTCTAGTTTGAAACTAATATGAGGTTTATGCCGTTATAATCCAAAGAAATGTTGATGCACCATGTAAAGATGTAATCGTTTTGACTTCAGTTTGCTATCAAATATATATAATAAACAGTCATTTGAAGCTGAGCTTCACTAAATAAATGGACTAAAATGACATTTTATTTTTCTAATAAATAGGCTCATCTTTATTTTATCCACAAGTCTGACTGATCGCATGCTTGCATGACACTGTTGTTCACCATTTAAATACCCAGAGTGCATTATTTAGTGGAAAATCAGACATGCATGAACGTTTAGTGTTTAAATGCTCCGCATTCCCTTAAAAACAACCTAAAATGTGTGCAGAAATACACTTAATAATAAATGTCTGAAGGGAATCATCGTGTTCTTGCTAGAAAACGAGTTTTGTTATAGGTACAGTGTTTTGCTCCCGTCTGGTTTGAGTTTGGACACATTAATGCATGGTCTGATGTTATGATGGATTGTGGATTTAGATAGACGTGGTAGAATGGACACAAAAGTTTGGTGCATCTACATTTAAAACAAATATATCTCTTGTTTTGTTGTTCTTGAAGAGTCACTTTCATGCATTGCTAGGTTTTAGTTGAATATCTGATGACACGTTGTCAGTTATTCTCAGTGTAATTGACTGTGTTTTCAGATAATATGATTATATTGCTCTGATATCTGCTTTGGTCACGTCTGTTCTTTCGATGCTCAGTCGTGATTTAGTCCAAGTTCACGCTACGGTCATCGAGAAGACCGAATCCTGGCCGATGGTTCACATGAGATTCTGGAAGAGACATCGATTCCAAAGAAAGAGAAGTATGAGGAAATATATAAATTCATAATCAATGTTTAGTCTTTCATTGTTTGAGTTTTCCACCAGTGCATTTATTCAACTTCTCTCCCCCCCCCCCCCCCACAGTCATTATCCAGCCGCAGACCGTATTGAGGATCAACACCATTGATGTTTCACCAAAACTGGCTTAACCTGCTGACAACGTGGTGCATTCTCCAGCAGAAATGTGCCATAATCAGGAATGATTTGTCAGGTTTCATGTTTAAGATCATGTAAATAAATAAAGTTTTCAGATTGTCTTTATCATCTTTGGCTTGAGCAGTGAGCTGCTGTGTGTTATTGTATATAACGGTCTGTTGTATGTAACAACTAGGGTAGCAAAAAGTTGGAAACTTTCCAGGAATTTTTGGAGAGTTGCTGTGAATTTTGGAAAGTTTCGGGAATTTGAGACTTGCCGGGGAATTTTGGAAAGTTTCTGGGAATTTTGGAAAGTTTTGAATTTTTATTTTTGAGACTTGTCGGGAATTTTGGAAAGTTTCCGGGGAAATTTATTTTTGAGACTTGCCGGGAATTTGAAAAGTTTCCGGAATTCTTGAGACTTGCCGGGAATTTTGAAAAGTTTAAGGGAGATTTTGAGACTTGTCATGAATTTTGGAAGGTTTTCGGGAATTTTGAGATTTTCCGTGAATTGTGGAAAGTTTCCGGGAATTTTTGATACATTCAGGGAATTTTGGAAAGTTTCCAGGAATTTTTGAGACTTGCCGGGAATTTTGGAAAGTTTAGGGGAAATTTTGAGACTTGCCAGGAATTTTGGAAAGTTTCCGGGAATTTTTGAGGCTTTCTGGGAATTTTGGAAAGTTTCCCGGAATTTTTGAGACTTGCCGGGAATTTGGAAAGTTTAGGGGAAATTGAGACTTGCGGGAATTTTGAAAATTTTAGGGGAAATTTTGAGACTTGCCGGGAATTTTGGAATTTTTTGGTGAAATTTTCCACCCCTTTGCAACCATAGTCCCAATAAATGTGTTTGACTCGTACAGATGGAACGAATCCTTGAGTCTGTTGAGCTATTAAGACTGATGATCGTTAGTGATGACACAATGAAGTTTTGTGAAGCAGTGAACAGATAATTCTATTGACATTCATCAAGTATTTTACGTGTATAAATTGAGTCTGAGGAACAGACTCGAGCAGTTGTGAATACATATTTTATCAGATAATCTCTAACTGGATAACACAGATGAGGATTTGGCACGTAAACTGTGCCTGTATCTGGATGTTGTTGATTTATTAAAAAGCCACGTGTACATGCATTGAGCAAAACTGGCATTTTGAGTGGATCTTCTGTGTGGTGACTAATTGAAACCCCTGATTGGCCGTCACGTTTTATGTGCTCAACTCTGATTGGCCGTCATGTTTTATGTGCTCAACTCTGATTGGCGTCACGTTTTATGTGCTCAACTCTGATTGGCTGTCACGTTTTGCATGCTCAACTCTGATTAGCCATTACGTTTTATGTGCTCAACTCTGATTGGCCGTCACGTTTTATGTGCTCAACTCTGATTAGCCGTTACGTTTTATGTGCTCAACTCTGATTGGCCATCAGGTTTTATGTGCTCAGCTCTGATTGGCTGTCACGTTTTGCGTGCTCAACTCTGATTAGCCGTTACATTTTATGTGCTCAACTCTGATGGCTGTCCTTTTGCGTGCTCAACTCTGATTAGCCATTACGTTTTATGTGCTCAACTCTGATTGGCCGTTACGTTTTATGTGCTCAACTCTGATTAGCGTTACGTTTTATGTGCTCAACTCTGATTAGCCGTTACGTTTTATGTGCTCAACTCTGATTGGCTGTCACGTTTTGTGTGCTCAACTCTGATTGGCCGTCACGTTTTATGTGCTCAACTCTGATTGGCTGTCACGTTTTATGTGCTCAACTCTGCTTGGCTAAAAGCAACAGCAGGTAAAAATAAACGTTTGACATGTGTAAGTATAATTGAATGCTGTGTAATTGACACTTCATGACTTTATAATCGAGGCATTTATAATTAAATTATTTTTAACGTATATGTGTCGTTTAACTTGAATATGAAGGACTTCCGGTGTCATTTACTTACAGTAATTTTTAGTTGTACAAAAACAGCCTCTTATTCTGCTTAATTGCAGAGTGGTATTTGTTATGTTATTTTAATATAATATCATAAACACGCTGGTTTGTTGGGCTTTGTTATTAGGCTGCGGGAGTCTCGCACAATCACAGAAAACAGCTTACTTACGCATTGCAATATAAAGGTGATTAATTGTCAATTTTAATATTTTTCCATTTAATCATGCAAACCTGTTTAAAATATTAAAGGATCTGGTCTGATATCTGTTTGAAAATATTGGAAACATCATATAATGAGTGATAGGGTTATGAATTAAAAATTAAAAAGGATTTAATTTAATATTGTGAAGTGAAACAACAACAAACCCCTATAAAGAAACATTTCTAAGCATTGATTTAAATTTAACATATTATTATAATGATTCATGAGACTTTCACAGAAATAAGCCATATTAACAAATGTAAACATATATTTAAACACATCTTAATTAAATATATTTATAGTTTGTAGTATATTGGTATTTAAATAAAACAAGTGATCTACACATGTGCCTTGATGAACAAGCCTTTAATGAGCACATAATTTGTTCATACTGATGTAATAAGGTCTGCATTCACAAGAAATACCTCAGGAGTTTATTAAAACCAGGCCAAAAGCAGCTCTTCCAAAGTCATTTACCTTCAAGCTTTAACAGCAACGCCATGGCACTGTTGTATTTATTATTATTATTATTATTTTGTTAACTATTTCCATTGCACTTATAAGAGGGAACGTCATGATCCAAAAAGAAAACTGAAAATCCTAAAACATTTTCTGATCAACTGTTAATGACTCCTATTAATATGATAAAATTGCTTTATTATAACTCCTTTGTAGCTATTTATAGATCGTTTTTTCATTTGGTGACTAACTGCGTAACAAAGGAGTCCTATTTTAGGATTTCAAATGAATAATACTTATGAACGTCACTTTACAGGCTTGCTTTAGGAATGAATTATGCTGGTATACCTGTAAAATACAACAGATATCAAGACATCACAAACAATGTTCGTCTCAGTAAATTGGTTACCGTTAATAGGTTTTACTAATATTTTATGATAATGTATGGTTTTGTGCTATGAAAAAATATCCTCTATGAAGCCCGAAGTGCAGCGCAGCAGCAAGAGCAGAGAAACGGATGAAAGCCGCATTTCCAAAATCCTCAATATCCCAGAAAATAATTTCAGCCTTTTATACTGTACAATATTTCGTTCGGTTCTTCTTTTGTGCATCAGTCTGATTAATTCTGACACAAAATCAGGTCATGTGCATCACTTTACACCCCTCAGTCAGCCACTCTTCATCTCGTTTGGTCCTTTTTGTCAGATATATTAGTCTTTGATTATACACACACATTATTATTTCTCATATACTCATGTAGCATAATCATAATATACACTGCTGTGTTGTAGTCCGAGCTTATTCCAGGTAGATGTCTTCTGTTGGACACGAGACCTCCACAAACTCTTTATAGTACAATTGGAAAGCTTTCCTGTTAAAGAAGACAGAGAACACACTAATTAACACTTTCTGAGCCAATAAAATAATTAGAATGAAATCATTGAGTCATAGAAATGTGCAATGCATTATATTGATGAGTAACGTTTGTAAACAAACATTAATGTTGGCTTGGCAAAGCCTTGTTTGAAATAACTTTAAAAAGCTTATAGTTTGAAGATTTCACTCAGTCAATAAAATGCAATTAAAATGTTGCTAAAATGTTTAAGCAAGTGGTTAACACATTTCAGCACATTCCTAACATAAATTAGCATGGTGCTACCATGTTTTAACACATTGCTAGTATGTTATATTTCATCTTAGTCAACACGCCACAGTATGGGTCAGCCTCGCTAAGGATGAGCTGTCAGGAGATGGTATATCAAATATAGCACACCCCACGTACAATCACGGTCTATAAATACAGGTGTGAAGCAGCCGGCGCTTTCAATATTTTTTGCCTCGTACCTATTGACGAAAGCTGTTTGACGGTAAGATTTCGCTGCACGTTCTTTTGTTGCATTTGGCTGACCTGAGGTACTTATATAAATACAATTATAGTTATAAATATATGTATTTTCATAGGCATTTCATGACAAAAATGGGCTTCTTCATCTGTAAGGTGAAAGCTACCAAGTACAGGAGAGCTGTTTGTGATTACAGTGTGAGAGTCTTATTGTAATTCAGACAAAGAGGCCTCTTCGTCTCTGGAGACTAAAGCGATCTAAATGATTCAAGTTTTCTTGTTTTATGATGCAAGAGGAGAACACCACTGGTTTACCGTCTGAGATGCCAGCAGGCAAAGAGCCACTTCGGTCTGAACGGGATCCTCAGGAGGAAGGGGTCAGACGTAAACAAATTTGTAGAAGGGGACATAGGTCAGCTTCAGAAGCAAATGCAAGGCACGCAGGAGACCCTGGACACTTCGTTAGAGGCTCAGTAATGGCCTGCAGAACCTCAAGACTTGGGGCTGCCATTATCAAAACGGCCATGCAACCTGAAGGGCTTTCAGTGGCAGCGTCTGGAGTGTTTAGAAAATGCTGTGCATTCAGAACCAGTGGACAGCTCTGAGTCAGAAACGGGGGATAGTGCTTCTGAGGCCTCAGAGGCTATTGCACTGGACCCTTCAGACAAAGCAGTGATTTACAGAGCAGCTGAGCGTGCAAAACTGCCTTCCCAGGCTGCTTCAACATCAACCTCAGTGTTTGGTAGCGGCCCTCAGCGTCGTAAATCAGAGGGTTTTTTTTTTTTTATCACAGTTGCGTCATACATAAAACACCAGGGCGGAGTACGTTCAATATCCCTACACATCTCCTGTTATGGACACATGTTTGAGCCCTCTCCCTGAGGGCTGTACACTTGCAGGGAGAGGACAAAGTGGCAGCCGAATTCTTGTCAAGGGGGGGTCCCAGGCCAGGAGAATGGCGACCTCACGCAGCAGTGGTACAGGCCATCTGGCTTTGTTTCAGCAAGGCCAAAGTAGATCTTTTTGCCACACAGGAAAGCACAAACTGTCCCCTGTGGTATTCAATCATGGGCCCCTAAGGATGGATGCTCTGGCAAACAAATGGCCCCCAGTGCTCCTGTATGCATTTCCTCCTTTCCCATTTCTGCCAAAGTCAAGTCTTGCTGGTGGCACCAGATTGGCCTCAACAGACATGGATGCCGGATTTAATCGCTTTGCTGAGAGAGTCACCATGGTGTCTCCCAGCCAGACAGGATATGCTGTCTCAGGCTCAGGGTCAGATCTCCCACCCAAATCCAGGGAAGTACAGGTTACACGTCTGGCCACTAGATGGGAGTCGGCCAGAAATCTTGGAGAGGTGGTTCTAACCACTTTGCAGGCAGCCAAAGCCCCGTCTACAAGGCGGCTTTATGCTTCTAGATGGGAAAGGTTTTCAAGATGGTGTCAGTCTATGGAGATATATCCATTTTCATGTGAAGTGGGTTCAATCCTGTCATTTCTCCAGTTCCTCCTGGAGACTGGGAGTAACAGAATCAACCTTGAGAGGTTATGTAGCTATAGGCCTGTCACGATAACAACTTTTTGTTGTGCGATATATTGCCCCAGAAATAATTGTGATAAGCGATATTATTGTCATTTTAAGGTAATTTTATGCCTCTGAATATATAATCATAATATAACAGCATAATAAAGCAAGAAGGCCTACACACTGTCAAATGACGGCAAACTTTTATTCCTTAAGAATATTTAGATGATGGAAATTAAGTATCAAAATAATAGATACTTTAAAAAACTTGAATAAATGGTAAATAAACATGTTCTAACAAAAAGTGCTGAAAACACAATCCCTAGCAGTCAGATGTTCATATGCACAAATGCACAGATCCATAAACAAGGCCATATCTGCAGGATTTTTTTTGTAAAAGCATTTTTTATATTTGAACTAGCACCTCATGACTACACCGCGTTATGTACGAGAAGCTGCAAAATACACAGGTGCAAGTGCAATACAAAAAACATGGTGCCATTATTTTTTATGTAAATATAATGGGCAATATATTGAGTCACCAAAAATTATTGAGGTCATGTTGTGCGATATGTCGATATATTGATTATTGCAACAGGCCTACGTAGCTGCTATATCTGATTGTCATGAAGGCTACAGAGGTTACACAGTTGGGTTTCAACCTCTTGTCAGGCATTATCCAAAGGGGGCTAATTCCCAAATGGGATCTGGGTATTGTCTTAAAGGCTCTGACAGATCCTCCTTTTGAACCAATAGATGAAATGTTGTCTGTTTCTTCAGTTAAGAGGGTGAGTGAAATTCATGCTTACTCTGTGCACCCTGCGTGTTTAAGATTAGGAGAAGAAGGCTCGTCTATTTCACTTCTTCCAAACCCGTAATTTCTGCAAAAAGTTACTTTGTTTTCAGGGCCTTGTTGCAAGAACCCTTCCATCCACCTCCTCCCAATTCAGCAGAATCAGCCAGACTGCAACTAATCTGTCCTGGGCACTGAGAAGATACATCTCTTGCACACAGCAGATAAGGCATATCGATCAGCTGTTTGTCTGTTATGGAGACTCTGTGCAAGGCCAGGCGGTGTCCAAGCAGAGGCTGGCACAATGGGTGGTCAGAGCTAGACTATCACAGCGCAGGGATGCCTCCTCCAAAGGGAGCGGTGGCCCACTCTACAAGAGGAGTGTCCGCCTCCTGGGCATTGTTTAGAGGGGCTTCTCTGGAGGATGTGTGTGCAGCAGCTGGGCTTCACATCTATGACATTTGCCAAATTCTATCGTCTGGATGTTGCTTCGACAGTCGCATCGATTGTCCTGCAAACAGCAGAACAGACACGATCTGCCTTATGCAGCCAATATCAAGGTGCTGAAAACCCTCCGATTTAACTGTGTAAATTAATTGGTTTCCTTGAGTTTAGTGCCCCGCTTGGGTTTTTCTCCCCTCCTGACCTTATCTGATACACAGCTGACCCATACTGTGGCATGTTGACTGAGATTAAAAGAAAAAGGGGTTATGTAGGTAACCTAGTTCTGTGAATGAAGTCAACACGACACACGGCGTGGTCACTTGGGGAGCATTTGTCACTAGTCGGGAAAAGAGAAACCACCGGCTGCTTTGCACCTGTGTTTATTGACCGTGATTGCAAGCGGGGCGTGGTTAATTTGATATACCGTCTCCTGACAGCTCATCCTTAGCGAGGCTGACCCATACTGTGTCGTGTTGACTTCATTCACAGAACTAGGTTACCTACGTAACCCATTGTTTTAGCATGTTGCTAACATGATCTGACATGTTTAAACACGTGTCTAGCATGTTTTAATGTTGCTAGTGTGATTTAATACTGATAGCATGATTTAACATGTTGCTAACTTGATTTCCTTACGAAAATTAACCATGGTTTTACTACAAATAAAACCAACAAACACGGTTTATAGTACACGGTTACTATAGTTAAACCATGGTAACCACAAATTAACCATGGTATTTGTAGTAAAACTGTGGTTATACAAATGGTAATCAATGAGCCAAAAAACATGGTTACTACACTTTTACTATAATAAAACCATGGTTAATTTTCATAACATATTTCTAGCATGATTTAACACGGTGTGAGCATGTTTCAAGAGAAATACTCTATATGTGTAATTGCACACAAGTTTTGATGCCCCTCAATGAAAGTCGATGGGATTTATTTGTACTTTTAATCATCCGTTTAATGAAAAATGTTAGTCCGATCGATTAGAAATGATATAGCGACCCGAGTCAGACCAGTCTGGAGGTCTGAGCCGAGGTTAGGGGTTGTAGCTTGAAACCTCAGGAGGAGATACTGACTAAATTTAGATAAAGCTTAAACAAGTAGATCAACAAACTCAAGCTTAGTCAAGCCAGCATAAAACCCAGACTGACCTCACAGACTCCGCGAGCAGTTTGGTGGAGGTCTCAGACACAAAGACGTGACAGGCGAACCTCTCGTCCGCTGGATGTTTGGTAATAAAGCCAAAATACCTGTGGAGAGACCTTAAATAAAACCAGACCTTAAAACCCACAGAACTAAAAAAAACCACAGAACGCATTAACTACTGGTTAAAAGTTTGGGGTCGGTACAATGTTTTTTGTTTTGTTTTTGATAAAGTCTCAAAGCTCACAGAGGCTGCATTTTTTGATGAAAAAAATATAGTAAAAACATTTGAAATAAGTGTTTTATATGTGAATATACAGTGCCTTGCGAAAGTATTCACACCCCTTCATTTTTTTCATTGTTATGTTGCTTTATATTACTTCCCCCCCCCCCCACATCATTCTACACCATAATGGCAAAGCAAAAAAAAATATTTTTTAACATCTTTGCACCTTTAAACCCTTATCTTGGACCGTTGAAATCTAGCTCAGGAGCATTCATATTGCTTGTATATGTTACTACACTTCGAGTGGAGTTATTTTGTGGCAAACTCAATTTAAGGGGTATGATTTGGAAAATCACACACATCTTAATAACAGGTCTAACAGCTGAAAATGCATATCAGAGCAAAAACCAAGCCCTGAGGTCAAAAGAAGCGCCCGTAGAGCTCAGACCGTGATATTTTTCAGGTTAATTTGATGAACACAAAGGTCCAAAGAACAGCATTTATTTGAAATAGAAATCACATTTGAACTATTTAATGCATCCTTAGTGCTGAATAAAATTATAATTAATTTGTTTAAAAAAAAAACCTGTCTGACCCCAAACCTTTGAACTGCAAGTGAATAATAATAAACCCATCATCACTGTCAGTAATCATGGGAAGGTTGAAGCTTGACTTACTTCTTGTTTCTGGGATGATAGCCGCAAAACGAGACGTTTTTCAAATGGAAAAAGTGACTATATTGGCAGCTCTGTGGAAACACAATAACACAATTAGACCGCATGCTCTCAAACCTACACTAATCACCGGGACTCGGACACAAACTGAATATTTTCAAGTCATTTCAATCTGTTTTTTCTTTTCTAGCCCAGTTCATCTGTACTGTTTGATTTCATTATACAGCTAAATATTCAACAAACAACCGTATTATTCTTCATTCCTCACTTGAGTCTTCATTTTTAAGTGTTAAGGGTGAATCCCAATTCTCTGTCTTACCCCTTCCCCTTAGTTTTGCAACGTTCACGTGAGAGTAAGGGCTGTCCCAATTCTGGTTTTGATCGAGGGGTAGGGGTAAGGGGAAGGGGTATATACCCCTAAAAACCAAGCATTTTCGCGAGCTTACTTGAAACCAAGGGGTAACGTTACCCAGAACACACTGCGGCCAGATCATCCAGAGAGTATTTTCGGCTTAAATAATTGATTTAAAATTACGACAGTCTTGTTTTGTGCTCTACACAGTCCTGTACATATATATTTGCAACCATGTTCTTAATTGAAACGTTTTTAAAAATCGCTATTTTTCCACGCTAACGTTACATTGCTGATTTGCACAACAGTCCCGCGTTTCTCCTGACTAGAGAAAACATCACTAAAACCACGCAATCGACAAACACACACGGAGGTTTGTGATTTTAGACGGAGAGTTTGTGATCAACACTTGTCTCGGGTGACGTAGCAGCCGGCTAGCGACGATGTATGATGACGTAACAGTAACCAAGTGGTGTCTCATTTCATAGGGGTATGTTTTCACCCCTAGCGCTTACCACTCGGTTTCGAGGGACAAGGGCTAGGGGTAAGACAGAGATATGGGATTTACCCTTAAGTCTTAAATACAGCATGGAGAGGAGATGCTTGATGCAAAAACAAGCAGTAGATGAATGCATGTGTGGATTCACCCTTAAGTCTTAAATACAGCATGGAAAGGAGATGCTTGTGCAAAAACAATGCAGTAGATGAATGCATGTGTGGTTTTACCCTGTCGAAATCATCCTGCACCGTGAGTTTGAGTCCCTTCACGTTGATCTCCAGGACGCAGGACGAGGGAGGATTGTAATGCACCGTCAGTCTCCTGTTCATCGCAATCTGGAGTCAATCAGAAACTATCGTCAGTCTAATGAGGAATATATGAAGACCGTCATTCAGAAGGTGTTTCATCTTACATACGCTGAACCCAGTATGTGCTGATTCCCTCACTACAATCACACAGTTAAGAGCCACGTGTAAGATGTGTGTATTAGAATCATAACTTAAATGTGCATCCAGCTGGATTACACTAATTAACTTGATACTAATAAATGTGATGCATTGTGTTTATCAGTTCAACACAAAAGAAACCGGTAAGATTTCTTTGCTCGAAAAAGCTACAGTATATGGCATAGTTTGTTAACTATTTGCATCTTTTTAAGTAAAAATAATATTTGGCATTTTTAAATATTTTATAAAATATGTATAACATATACAGTTGTGCTCATAAATTGACAGAATATGCAAAATGTTCATGATTTTTTTTACAAAATAAATAAATAAATCCCTCTTATTTTGTTACAATTATTAACATTTTGCATTTTTTCAAGGGGAACGTAAATATATGAGCACAACTGTATATATGATATTTATTAAAATGGCTTAGAATCAGCATAAATCTGTGCATTGTTTAACTGAATTACATTTATTCAGTTAAAAATATGCATGGCTAGTTGTGGAAAAGGCAATATTCAATTAAAATGTACGAGATCAGATGATAATCCATGTTTACCGATGATAAACCTGCTTATTGTGTGTTTAATGTTTATATTAGTATTATTACAGAAATCTGACCTGGTTTTATTTAATTATGACTTACATACATGCATTAAAACTGTGTAATCCAAATTTATGGAAATTTTACATGCAATTAAAATACATAAATCTTTAATTTAGGCCTAAATATTTTTTGAGTGTAATCAACATTTTAAACACGCAAGTTTCACATGAAGCATTTTTACTGTAAGAAATGCATCGTTAAAATACGTGATGTAAATCGTATCCAGACCTTTTGCATCGCTGCACACAAAACATCGTTGCCTTTGTGATTCTGCACTTGAACCGAGCCCAGGAACTTCATCGTATACTTCTCCATCCACTCAGAACTTTCTACTAACGAGATATAAACACCATACAGACAGTTATGATTTGTCACATTTGTTTCTATA
The DNA here is from genome assembly GCA_027422405.1 of Ptychobarbus kaznakovi. Taxonomy (NCBI): domain Eukaryota; kingdom Metazoa; phylum Chordata; class Actinopteri; order Cypriniformes; family Cyprinidae; genus Ptychobarbus; species Ptychobarbus kaznakovi. The sequence continues at coordinate 27,473,370 of CM049798.1, read as the reverse complement.
GTGCTCGTGAAATGAATAAAGCAGCTCTCAAAAAGATGATAGTGTCACTGTTCAAAATGTTGTTATTGCTGCAAAGTTCATTAGTTATGAAGTGATCAACTCTACAGAAGACAATCGTTGTTTAAAACACACTGAACTGATTTGATCTGAACCGTTTAAAGTGGGCTCTTGCTGCTTGAAGATCTCCGTGGCGTAGTACGCGGGAAAGATGCCGTGTGCTCCGGTTCTCATGTTGTAGGCCTCGTACCAGTAATCCTCGTCCTGCAGCTCCACCAGCAGCGGGTCGCTGACCTCCAGCTCCAGCTCGTCATCATGACGAGGAACAAACCTGACAAAAACACAGGACATCCTTGCTTTTTCTATCTGCTTTGCTTCTCTCAGTTTGGTCCCTGTGGCTTAGTAATAAACTAAATATAATGCAAAGTATATATACAACTTATAAAACTAATATAATTAACAAGATACTCAACTTGTATAACTTAAAACATTAAACAAACATGTTTTCAAAAAAAAATATTTTTAAATATTAACCAATTTCTATTTTTTTTTTTGCTAATCACTGACAGATTTGGGTTTTAAAGCAGCATTTTTTAATAATTTCCACCTTTTAAAAATAGTTGTTGTGTCTTTCAGACATCATATTTAAAGGAGTGACATACATAAAACAATAATAATATTTAACATTTAGTCATTTAGCAGACGCTTTTATCCAAAGAGAGACAATGGAAGCAATGATACGCAAGTGCTGTAACAAGCCTCAGCCAGCTTAACGCAGCACACACAAGGTTTGTTTGGTTAAAAAACTCTATAATAAAAAGAAAACAGATAGAATAGAAAAAGAATAGAGCAAGCTGTTAGAGGCATTGTTTGCTTTTGTTAATTGTAAAATAATCAAAATAAATTTTAGAAAGCGAGCAGACTCTTAGTAAATGAATAGAGTGCAAGTCTATTTTAAAGAATATAATTAGAATTAAAGACACAACATTAGATCTGCATATTTCTCCAAATTCCAACAAATTAAACCAAATTTTATGAAGTCACATTTTAGGGTAAAATTCCCAAATGATCACAACAGCAGCAAGATATGTATCAGCCGGTCATGGACAAAACTAAGACCGTCAGTGGACAAAACTGAAGCAAGATGCAATTTTTTACATGTATAATTTTTTCCAAAGTCAAGCTTTTTTTTAAACAATGTTACCCTGCTGAAAAAAACCCCAACTAAAATACAATTTTCTTGTTTGTTGGCATTATTCTAATAAATTACTGTTGTTCTAAAGATTACATCCCACCAATAGAATGTACCATTATAGTTTACATTAAAACAAATACAATTGCAATTAACCCTTAAAATCCATTACATTTTCTATTGTGTTTCTTTTTAAATGGTGGGCGTTTACACAGTTACTAGAGCAGTCTGATTGATGGAGGTGCGCTCTCTCTATTGGTTAGTAAGACTGCCACTCATGCATATTATATAATCGTTTGTTCCTTATTCATGTAATGGGCAATACTGGGCAAGTCATGCCGATAAAAGCTCATTTGAATTGAATTGAGAGCTAGAGTTAGAGGGTCAGATAAAGATGGAAGGGGTGTGTTTTTAGCCGATTCTTGAAGATGGTTCAGGTCACTCCAGCAGGAGCGAACATTTCATTTAAATAATAAACGGGGGTATCTTTTGATCAGACGTTCCTCCGATATCTATATAAATTGAATTACATGAATTCCTCAGCATGTGAACTTACGGGCTTTCAGACGAATGGGGATGAAGTAGTGTAGCAAATTATAAATATACTTTGCAAGCTAAAATCAGAGATTTGGGAATTCATAATGCTGAAACTCAAATGATATATTTGTTTGTTTTTGTCAGGACCCAGTATCTGTTAACAGTAACACATGTGTTTCAGTCCGCTTCACCTGTACACGGCTCTGTGCGTCTGTTCTCTCTCTTCTCCGTTAATTATGCAGGAAAACAAGCCAAAAGATTCAGTGCCTAAAAACCAAAGCAAGAGTTAGTTTCAGCAAACACGTTCACATCAGTACAGTGCATTATATCAATAATCCTGATCTGTTCTTCCCATCACTGTTAGTACTTTATAATTGACATACTAATCGAAGATTTGATTGCACAATACACCTAGGGACGCAATCTACGCTGAACAAACTTAACTCAAAGCTAACGGGTTATTAAGGGCTTTTAGGAATATACAAAACTAACTGTAATTAATTATAAAACTGCACAAGGGCAGTGGGGCTGAATCTCCCAACAGTACCGTTTTTATACCAAATACAACAAAACCAAACAAAAAATGGTTTTATTACCCGTTTATAACAAAACACCCGTTCAGCAAATAACTTAAGCTACTTTTTGAATGTCATGTATTTTATAGATTATTCTTCAGCAAAGCATTATGAATATGTGTCATGTGAAGGGTGTACACGCACAAGAGATTAACACTACTCATAATAATCTTCTATAAACGTGTTTTTTTATATATATTATATATAGTGCGTGTGACGTAGATACTCAAGACAAGTATGAACTATATCATGTTTTATTAATATTTATATTTGAACAGTTTATAAAATAATTGTTTATGAATTGTGAAAACAACAATACACTAGCTTTTAATTTACTTGTATTGTAATTTAACATATTATATTATTGATAACACTAAGCTTGTTTTCAGACCATAAGTCAATAAATCATATTCAAGCAACAACAAAATCTGCTCAGTAATGTAATCTGATGCAATAAATTAACGGTACAAAAGAACGTTTCAGAAGAAAACAATATAATAGATTATAATTATTATTTAGAACAGTGCAGATCTCAACTTCTATTTAAACATCAAATTCATAAAATGTGTGATACTTTGGATTTGTATATATTTTTATATTGTATATTGTGATTATACAACATTGGCACCCTTGATAAATATAGGCGGCTGTGAAAATAAATCTGCATTGTTTATCCTTTTGATCTTTCACTCAAAAATTCACAAAATTTATCATGTAAAACAATTTGTGAAATAAATGTTTTTCTCCAATGAATGTTGGCCACAATTACACCCCTAGAAATTCTTATGAGTAAAATATTGTATATTCCCATTCATATAGCACACCAGGGTGACTAGGACATGAAATTGTCCAGCCATGACTTTCTGTTCCACAGGATTATAAATTGTCAAAATCCCTTAATCATCCATCACAATGAGAAAAACCAAAAATATATTTCTGATGTAAGCTTCACAAAATAGAAAGTGGTTGTAAAGTTAAAACATTGAAAATTTTCAGGGTAATAATTAAGAGGTTCCAATCAACTAAAGATGTTCAAAATCTGCCTGAAAGAGGACGTGTGTCATATCGTCCTAATGCATCTGAGGAGGAGAGTTTGAGTGACTAAAGACTCTCAAGGATCACAGCTGCAGAGATTAGTTGACAGAAACCTAAAAAAAAATAATCAAACATCCCCTAAATCAACATGTTGTTCGGGAGAGTTTCAAGAAATATTTCCTCACTCATCCAAAACAAACTCCAGCAAATTCAGTTATCAGACACGACTGGAACTTCAAATGGCACTGGCTTCTATTGTCAGATGAAACTGAAAAAATATAATGAGTTTAGTACAAACAGGGATACAAAAGTACCCCATGTACGGTTAAATAACTGCTGGATCTTTAATGTTGTGGGCCTGTTTTTCTGCTGGAGTCCTGAACATCTTGTTCAGATGCATGGCATCATGGATTCTATAATACCAACAGATAAAAAATCAAAAACTGCCTCTGTTATCTTTAAAGGCCGTGTTTGGATCTTCCACCAGACAACAATCCAAAACAAACATCAAAATAAACACAAAAATGGGTCACTGAGCACAAAATGAATCTTTTACCATGGCTGACCTTGTCCTCTGACCTGAACCCTATAGAAAATAAGTGAGGTGAACTTCATGGAGCGGTGAATCTTCTGGAGTATTCTGGATATGGTCTCTGATCTCTTATCAGGTGTTCTCCAAACTCTTCAGGCATTATAGGAGAAAACTCAGATGCTGTGCAATAATTGGGTGCCAATAATTGTGGCCAACATGAAATTGAAAGCATTTATCACAATGAGATTTTCCCCCCACTTTCAATGTTTTACTTCAATGATAGGTTGGAATTTTGTGAATTTTTTGAGTAAAAGATAAAAAGGATAAACATTGCAGATTTATCACAGCTGCCTTTGCTCATATACCAAGGGTGCCAATATTAGTGGAGGACGCTGTATATTGTATTGGTCTTTTTTGGAGCATTGTGATATATATTGTTATAAATATAACCACCCATAATTATACTCAAATATCTATACTGCTTAAAACAATTTCAACCCGTATGTTGTTTTAACCGGCCACCCCTTGTAATGATGGCTGCATATGTAATGGTAATAATTTGACTTAATTGATATTTTAACTAAGCTGAGTGCCTCCTAAACCAGCTCTCCAGCAAGATCATATAGTTCATTTAGATTTGAACGTGACTAAACGTGGTAATGATCCAGTGGGTAAATTAATCACATTGTAACCGATCCATCCATTTCCAGCAGAAAGCATTGTCTCCTCTCAACTTAAGTGACATTTTGGCTGTATTACCCTTTCTCACATTAACACCACACTTGACCAATGTAAGAACACAAAATCTGCCGATATGCTTGTTGGATATTGTGACTTGAGCAAAAAGAGTGATTTTTCACTATTTTGAGCTCATAATGTTTAATACTTTTTGTTTTGTTTTAGTAGTGTAGATTCTTTTCTCATCCTAAGCTTTTCGGGAAGGCAGTGCCCCCTTGATTCGAAACACTCCTGACATCCAGTAATCCCAGGACTACATTAACAAACGGTGACCTGATGAAAGCACGGCGAGACACGTCCCATCACGACTGCCAAAAACAACTGCAACCAGAGAACTGCTCGTGTGGAAATAATATGCTCACTCAACATCATTCAGTGTCAGCAAAACACGCAGAACGGTTTTCCTTTCTATAGACTTCAGTGAAAGAGAAATGCTACAGGTCAAACGTTTGGAGTTATTAAAAAGTTGTTATGTTTTTGAAAGAAGTTTCTTATGTTCTGCTAGGCTGCATTTATTTGATCAAAAATACAATAAAATTGTGAAATAATATTACCATTCACAAAAGCTGTCTTCTGTGTGAATATATGTTAAAATGTAATCTATTTGCTGTGATCAAAGCTGGATTTTCAGCATCATTACTCCAGTTTCAGTGTCACATGATCTTCAGAAATCATTCTAATATGCTAATTCGCTGCTCAGTTATTATCAGTTATTATTGGTGCTCAAATATCAATAATGATCCTTATCGGCAATGTTGAAAATTAATATTTGTGTGGAAATCATGATATTTTTTCAGGATTCTGTGATTAATTATAAAAGCTCAAAAGAACAATATTTTGTCATGGTTCTTCTGTCACTTCGGTCTAGTGTTATTCATGGTTTTGTGACAGAGCCCTGACACTCCCGTCATGTCCTGTGTTTATGTGAGTGCGCTTTTAGCTTCGAGTGTGCTCGAGCCATGCGCTCTCTCGTCTGCGTGCCTTGTTTCATGTTGGAGCGTGGTGTTTTGATCCCGGCACTCTTGTCTTGAGTTTCGGTTTCGTGTCGGGGTTTGGACACTCGCGCTCCATGTTCTGTCTCGTTTTGGGAGCATGCGGTCTCGAGTTCGCTCAGGCGGGTGCTCTTCTGTCCATGTGTGTTGTGTTTTGTGTTGTTGCACACAGTTCGTGTTTCTATCAGCTGCGTGCATTCATGTCATGTCTTGTGCTGTGTGGCACACAGCTTGTGTTTGTCATGTCTTGTGTGAACACGTGGCTTATGAGTATTGCCCTGCCCTGTCCTGCTTTGCTAAGCCTAACAGCTGTCCTGTTTTTCCCCTACGAGGTAGTTTTTGTTGCTGTTTTGTTTTATTTTTTTATTATTAAAAGCCCATCACTCTGCATAACTGAGTCTTCGCCTCATCCCTTCACCCCAACCCTGACACATTTATTCAAAACACATTTATTCAAAAAGGAAATATTTTGTAAGATTTTTTTGTAACATCCTTCTCTTCACTCTCTGTCTTCAAACTCATCATTTCTAATCATCCTACTTCTAATCGTCCACTTGATCCTATTCCATCTCATCTCATTCAAGCCATTTCTCCTGCAGTTGTACCTGCACTCACCCACATCGTTAACACATCCCTTCACACTGGTGTTTTTCCCTCACCATTTAGACAGGCTCGTATAACCCCACTACTTAAGAAAGGTCCTTCAAAGTATCTTGGAGAGGTGAGGTGTCCAAGTTGCAACATCTAGCTACTGGGGTGCCTCAGGGCTCAGTTCTGGGACCGCTTCTGTTCTCTGTCTACATGGCATTACTAGGTTCTGTCATTCAGAAACATGGCTTTTCATATCACTGCTATGCTGATGACACTCAACTCTACCTCTCATTGCATCCTGATGATCTGACGATAGCTGCTCGCATCTCAGCATGTCTAGCAGACATTTCTTGCTGGATGAAGGACCATCACCTTCAACTCAACCTTGCTAAGACAGAACTGCTTGTGGTTCCATCAAACCCATCGTTTCATCACAATTTCACCTTCCAGTTAGGCTCATCAACCATAACTCCTTCAAAAACAACCAGATACCTTGGAGTTATGACTGATGATGAGCTGACTTTCTCAGATCACATTACTAAAACTGCCCGGTCCTGTAGATTTGCATTATATAATATTAAGAAGATCAGGCCCTTTCTCTCGGAACATGCAACACAACTCCTTGTTCAGGCTCTTGTTCTGTTGGGGCTGGAGTATTGCAATGCTCTCTTGGTAGGTCTTTATCAAACCTCTACAATTAATCCAGATCGTGGCAGCAAGATACATTTTTATGAGCCGAAAAGAACGCACGTCACACCTCTGTTCATCAATTGCACTGGCTACCAATAGCTGCTCGCATTAAATTCAAGGCATTAATGTTTGCCAACAAGAACCACCTCTGGCTCTGCACCCCTTTACCTAAATTCAGTGCTTCAGACTTATGTGCCTCTAGAAGCGTGCATTCTGCAAGTGAACCACGCATTACTGTACCATCCCAAAGAGGCACAAAATCACTTTCACAGACTTTTTCCCTCCTGATGACCTGCCCAACTCAATCCCAGCAGCCGAGTCCTTAGCAATCTTCAAGAATCGGTTTAAAAACACATATCTTCCATCTTTATTTGACCCTCTAACTCTAGCAATCTCTAAAAAATAAAAAAATACGCTTTTGAATAGTAGTGTATCGCAGTTTCCAAAAAAATGAACAGCACAACTGTTTTCAACAGATGATTCTTGAGCAGCGCATCAGTATATTACATTGATTTCTGAAGATCATGTGACACTGAAGACTGGAGTAATGATGCTGAAAATTCAACTTTACATCACAGAAATAAATTATATTTTACAATATATTCACATAGAAAACAGTGATTTTAAATTGTAATAACATTGAACAATTTTGCTGTTTTTATTGTATTTTTGTTCAAATAAATGCAGCCTTGGTGAGCAGAAGAGACTTATTTCTTTTTAAAAACACACACAAAAAAATCAAATTTTTTGATGGTTTCACAGACAGGGTTTAGACTAAGCCAGGATCAGGCCATAGTTCAATTAAGACATTTGAGTAATTTTTATAAACATGCTTGGACACCAAACATTACTGGTGTGCATCTTGAGACAAAACAAAGGCACTCGTATATTTTAAGATCAGTCAGTGCAAGTTTACTTCAGTTGAAACAGCTCAGACTTGCATATTAGTCTAGGCCTAGGCTTAAGCCTTGTCTGTGAAACCGGGGGATAGTGTTCAAATGCTAAACATATATAAAAGTGCACTCACTGGAGGAGCATGAGCAGCCTTTCATGAAGACGTTAACAAATTTCCGAGAAAACTGCATGTCGGCCTCAGGCGTGGAGTCCTCTGACAGACACGTCGATGTGTCCCTGTTTGCTCCCGCTTTGTTTTCTTCCCCCGTCTTCATCCTCGTTCTCATCCTCCTCATCCTCTTTCTCACGAGCCGACTCGTATGGAGAGGAGACGCAGTTATCGTAGACGGTGGCTGAGTCGCTTTCATCGCTGTATCCGCGATAACACTCTTTCAAGCTGATGAGTTCCAGCTGATCGTGCTCGTCCACGACTAGTGTGTATTTGACCGAATCGTACGAAAGTCCACTCGCGTCCGAGTTGCTCATAGAGGTCCGCAGGATTCCCGACGAACTCTCGTGGTGAGCGTGAGCCTCGCCTGCGCCGCAGTCCCTGTAACACAGATCTTCTGCTCCAGTTGCTTCTTCGCCGCTACTATCAGGGTCCACAGGAGCCAAAGCTTCCACACAGGAGGAATAGGACGGCGGCTGCAGATCCTGTTCGCTGTACGGAGGGGGAGCTTCATTGTCGGAGGTGTCTAGGATTACTTTGGAAAGCCCTGGCGTTCTCTCGTGCTCCAGACCCTGAGTACAGCGCTGTATCGGCGTCAGAAAGATCTCCTCCGTTGGCTCAAGCCGGACGTCTGTGTGATAACGGATGCGCTCGCAGTGGCCCGCTTCTCTGTGCACGTCTCTGGCTCTGTATGGAGCTTGAGTGTGTTTGGAGGGGCAGCTGTTGGGTTTGTCGGTAGAGGTGCCGCAGTCTTTCATTTGAGTCCGACTGTGAGCCGGCTGGTGCTTCTCCTCGTCGCTCAGACATGTGTGTTCGCGAGATGGCATCAGTTCACCTGGTTACAGGAGGATCGTGCACAAAACAAGTGAATTGAGAGAGTATCAATCAAGTCAATGCACACACACAAGCACACATAAATGTGACCCTGGACCACAAAATCAGTCTTAAGTATCAATTTTCCAAAATTGAGATTTATACATAATCTGAAAGCTGAATAAATAAGCTTTCGTTGATGTATGGTTTGTTAGGATCAGAAAATCTGGAATCTGAGGGAGCAAAAAAATCTAAATATTGAGAAAATCATCTTTAAAGTTGTCCGAATGAAGTTCTTAGCAATGCATATTACTAATAAAAAATTAAGTTTTGATATATTTATAGTAAGAAATTGACAACATATCTTCATGGAACATGATCTTTACTTAATATCCTAATGATTTTTGGCATAAAATAAAAATCGATAATTTTGACCCATACAATGTATTTTTGGATATTGTTACAAATATACGCCAGCGACTTAAGACTGGTTTTGTGCTCCAGGGTCACAAATATGGCGGTGCATTTTAATTATTCTGTTAAAATTAAGTTTTGACCCTAGTAAAAAGTCAAATATTTTTAAAAAAAACTTTTATTTCATACTAAGTATAGTTAAAATATATTATTTGGCTACAAAGCGCTCGAGACTTACTGATATAAAAATTATAATTAAACATTATTTGGAGTGCAACTTGTGCACAATTCTTAATATTAAGCCTAAAATGTGTTTTAGTGTCAGTATTGATGAGGATTGTATGATCTTTGAATAATATCGGTTTTAAATGCAAGATATTTAAAGCTACCTGAAGTAGGCAATACTTGCAATAGTTCCACTTAAGCACAATCAAATATACCTCAGTTTATCTTTAGTTGGACTTAAGCACTACTTTCACACAATTAAAGTGCATTAAGTACTAAATTAGTTGTAGTTCCACGTTAGCACAATCAAATATATTCAATTCAAGTTTTTTTGTAAAGCGCTTTTCACCATACAAAATCGTTGCAAAGCAGTTTTACAGAAAATTAAAGTTTCTATTTTAAAGTTTCTACATTATATTTAGTAGTAGCTTATCAGTGGTGACTACGTCAAGTTGATGTCCATATGGCAGAAATGTACAGTAAAATTAATGCGGTTACTTAATGACATGTAATCAAACAGACGGTGAACACTAAAATATACTTCAGTTTATCTTTAGACTTAAGCACTACTTCTGCACAATTAAAGTGCATTAAGTATAAAATTAGTTGTATAGCAGTTTAGTATACTAAAAATAATACTGCAGGGTATTTTTATGAAGTACGTACTGTAAATATGTAAAGGTATTTGTAGTATGCTTAGCCTGAAATAGATGTATTTCAAATTAATTTATTATATTTAGTTTGGTAACACTATTTTAAGGTGTCCTTGTTACATGTACTTACTATTATAATAACAATAAATTATGTTTAATTACATGCAAGTAACCTTAACCCTATAGTAAGTACATGTAGTTAATTAATATTACTCATGTACTTAAATGTATAATTACACTGTAACAAGGACACCTTAATATAAAGTGTAACCTTTAATTTTTTTTGCTAGGGGAGATCAGTGGTAATAGCTACTAACATGCTGATTAATAAAACATAAAATGGCTTGGTTTGTTTTTGAAACAGACAGACTAAGATGTTAGTTATGCCTATGTGACCCATTGTTTGACTAGAGTGCACATGCACACATGTTTTTGTAGATGACTCAGCTAAACCGAATTCACATGACCCCAGTTGGCAGCAAAACATGACTGGTCTTTTGTCATTGAGACAACAAAGCAAGGGAGGTTTGGCATACAGTGAGCTAGCCGACAGACTGTCAATGAACAGCGAAATGCAACAACAACAAAAAACACACTTTTAAAAGTACACCTTTGAGAAATGCGCTTAATCGTGCTGATTGTGCACTTGGTGTGTATTTCAAATCATGAAAGTATATTTAAAAAAAAAAAATAACTTTGCAGACAATATAATATTTTTTTTTAAAGTCACTTAAGTGTATAACTTTCATGACGTTTCTTAACACACTTAAGTACACTTTTAAAAATCGCAGTTTGTAATGTTAAACATTTTATGCAAGTATGTATAAAATGGTCATTTTAATAAGTTTTGATTTGCTTTAAAGAAGTACTTTATTTGATGTGTTGCTACAGGCACATGAAAAGTTACTTAATTATATTTGAATTGCAGTGCGTTGTGTTATTTTATTTATATTTAAAGTTAATATACTTTAAGACTTAATACTTAAGACTTAATACATTAACTAATGTTAACAAATCACACCTTATTGTAAAGTGTTATACATTTAAACTACAATATATTTTCATTCAACTGTAATTAACATGCAATTAAGTGTCTGAACACATTACATTCAGTTCATACTTAAGTATATTCCTTTAAGGTATTTTATTTCAGTAAATGTAAATATATCGTATAGGTCACAATACTGAAAGCAGCATAACTGCAAAAACACAGCTCTGTTTATAAACACTTTAAGTAGAGAACACTGTTGTTTCTGCTGCGATGTCTTCCCAAGGAAGACTTAATTAGCGCATACACGTAAACGAAGATCTCTACACTCACCTGCTTTAAGCGGCGGCAAGGTCTGGGAGATTTTCTGCTGCCAGCTGTACTTCTTCGCAAATGAGTTGTTGTTTAAAGTGTCCTGTTGATGAGATGCGACAGACAGGTTTTAGCATACTAATATGTGACCCTGGAGCACAAAACCAGTCGCTGGGGTATATTAATAGCAATAGCAAAAACACATTGAATGGATCAAAATTATAATTTTTATTTTATGCCAAAAATCATTGGGATATTAAGTAAAAGATTCATGTTCCATGAAGATATTTAGTAAATTTCTTACTGTAAATATATAAAAACTTAATTTTTGATTAGTAATATGCATTGCTTAGAACTTCATTTGAACAACTTTAAAGATGATTTTCGTAATATTTAGATATTTTTCGCTTCCTCAGATTCCAGATTTTCTAATATTGTCCTATCATAACAAACCATACATCAATGGAAATAGTATTTATTTCAGCTTTCAGATTATGTATAAATCTCAATTGCAAAAATTGACACTTAAGACTGGTTTTGTGGTCCAGGGTCACTTATAGAGATTCTGCAGTATACAGTATGCAAACTGTGCATAGCATATTTTTCTGTATACATGGCACTGAGTACTGATGAACCAGAGGTAATATCAATCTTTTCACATTATTTAATCAGACCCAGGGGTTCTCAGAGTTTTCAGAAATATGCTGAATTTGACCTGGTGGTGGCGCTAGTCGATTTCGGTCAGATAACTTATATTTGCCTGCATAAGCAAATCCACACACATTAGGCCATTGAACTCCACTGCACACATCTTCTCAGGGTTGAAGTTATGGGCGCTACCCTAAACACTTAGTTATATTAAAGAAATAAAAAAACTTTCTGGCACACAAAATCAAGCACTCAATGAATAAACAAGAGTGTTCAGTATGTGAGGTGCATTTAAATGCCCTCTCTTTCTCACTCGTCATACTCTAATAAATAAAGTCCACTCCTTTGCTCCATACTGACCATATTAACATTTCTCCACACATTCTCCACACAGAACTCCTCGATAAGCACTTTAAACGTTTGAAAATATTTTTAGATACTCTCATATCAGTAAAAGTTGATTAATCATCTGTTAAGATTATAGTTGTTCTTTAAATCTTATATAATTTGCCTATTTTTATTTTAAGGATGTCTTTTTGAAATCGAACTTTGTCAAGTACCTTGTGCTTTAGTGGCATGAAATAACTTTTTGATGCTTTTTTTGTGTACACACACACACACACACTCTTTCTCTCTCGAACACACACACACACGCACCACACTTCACAGTCACAACCACACACTCTCTCTTCTCTCGCACAACACACCACACACACACACACAATCACATTCACACACACACCACACAACACCACACACACCACACACACACAAACGCAATGCTCTACCACTGAGCCACAGGAACACTTTTATAGATCATTCATTACTTTTATGACCATTAATGATCAAATTCTTGGTATGTACTGACACTCAAGTCATTTTAAGTTCTGTAGGACTGAACTGGCAAAACAAAAGTGTGCTTGATAATATTAAATGTGCATTTGTAGTGTACATCAAATTTTAAAAGTGTAAAGTAGCACTTGCAGAAAAATAAGATACACTTACCGGTACATATATTCTTTTAAAATATATTATTTCCATAATGAGTTACTCCTTTTAAACATATGCTAAAGCATACTTATTTTTTTAGGGCGAGTTAGAGAGTTATAATTAGTCATTAAAACATGAATCCATTTACACTAGTGGTAGTTGTAAAATTGAGTGCACTATTTTAAACATCACTTCATAATATTTAGTTTTATTTTCCGAAATGTTCTAGGATGCATCATCAGAGAAATGCACCAGGTGTGTCATATCTGAATCTGGTTATTACCTGAGTCCGCGGCACCTGTGGGAATAGGTTGAGCGTGGTGGGTCTTTTTGGACGGTAGGTATCCATGCTTGAGTCGTGTGGACAAGCCACTCTTTGGCTCCGGTGGGCAGCATCAGTGAGATGTGAAGGATGTGTCTCTGCCTGGATCTGACCCGCTGCGCCTGCCTCCACCTCCTCCAGGCCGCTATTGGGCGCCTGGATCACATGATCCTGCAGGGATTGTAAAGACCGGCTGTCAGTCAGAGAAGAGAGTGAATGAGGAAATAAGAGAGAGGAGATGAGGGCCAGCACTGACATCAGACTTCAGCGAAGCCAAGAGAACAAGAGACGGTCGGGGAGGGGTTTGGTACAAAGACTATTCATGCGGTGTTTACTCCCTGCGTTACAATGAGACTCATTAACACGTACAGCGCGGCCTGCTCTTAGCACAGTTTCATTTACACCAAATTAGAAAAAAGTGCTGCGAGAACACAAATCCTGTGGAGTGGAAATGAAGAGTTTATTGCAGAAACAGCCCAAAAATCATGTTTTTTATTTGCTATGATGTTTTATTGTGTTAATTTGCTGTATTTTTTGATTGGTGTTTTTTAACCTAATCAAAATAACCCAACTGCAGATTGATTGAGATTAATTGTATAGGCCTAATAATCAATATATCAACTTATCGCACAATATGTGACACTGGACACAAAACCAGTTATAAGTGTACATTTTTGGAAATTTAGATTTATGCATCATCTGAAGCTGAATCAATAATTTTTCCATTGATGTATGGTTTGTTATGATTGAACAATATAAAAAATCTGGAATCTGAGGAAGCAAAAAAATCTAAATATTGAGAAAATCATCTTTAAGTTGTCCAAATGAGTTCTTAGCAATGCATATTACTTATCAGAAATTAAAGTTTTGATATATTTACGGTAAGAGATTTACTAAATATCTTCATGGAACATGATCTTAATATCTTAATGATTTTTGGGATAAAAGAATAATCAATAATTTTGACCCATACAGGTATTGTTGTCTATTGCTACAAATACACATGTGCTGCTTATGACTGCTTTTGTGCTCCAGGGTCATATATATGTACATGACCTCATTCATTTTTGGTGATGCAATATATTGCTTTTTGCATTACAAAATAATTTTTTTGCATTGCACTTGCACCTGTGTATTTTGCAGCTTCTGTACATAACGCAGTGTAGTCATGAGGTTCATGATGTAAAAAATGATTCTACAAAAATGATCTGCAGATATGGCCTTGTTTATGGATCTGTGCATCTGACTGCTAAGTATGGATTTGTTTTCAGTACTTTTTGTTGTTTTTAAAGTATCTATTATTTTGATACTTCATTTCCATCATCTAAATATCTTAAGAAATAAAAGTTTGCTGTCATTTGACAGTGTTTAGGCCTTCTTGCATTATTATGCTGTTATATTATGATTATATATTCAGACGCATAAAATGGCCTTAAAATGACAATAATATCACTTATCACAATTATTTCTGGGGCAATATATCGCACAACAAAAAAGTTGTTATCGTGACAGGCCTACAATTGAAAAACATGATTTTTGAAAATTGTTAAAAACAGTTATGTGTTTTTGCGGGAACACTTTAAAATGCTGTTCCATCGTTAATAAATAACTACACGAGCACATAACGCAATATTAGCACAGCAGCTAGTATCAAGACACTCTGATTAATGAATTAGAAATTAGTTGAGTGTAGTTCACTGTTAACTAATCAGTACTGTTTTTCATACCTCCCCAATAACTACTACACAGGTTCATAATTCATATGAATAATGCATAATTAATTCTAAAGTGAATAACGGGATAATTCTCTAGTAATTACTGAAGTCATTGTAACCTTTAGAGGGTTTAGTAAAGTATTGGATGTAATTATTCAGGTGTTACTACATACTCAATATATGTTTTACTTCATTTTTTTCATATCTATATTTATGTATATTCTCTTGTGTTGTGTTACATATAATGCACTGTCCATGGACCTGACCTGACTTATATTTCACTGCTGGTTATATTCTGTATAATTGTGCATGTGACGAATAAAACCTT
Organism: Ptychobarbus kaznakovi; assembly: GCA_027422405.1. NCBI lineage: Eukaryota > Metazoa > Chordata > Actinopteri > Cypriniformes > Cyprinidae > Ptychobarbus > Ptychobarbus kaznakovi. Next base: position 27,458,020 of record CM049798.1, on the reverse strand, counting down.
GAATCTTGAATCTTTCTGAAGAAACTACACATTTTTGGGATCATCTTTCTAAAGTGAAGATCGTGATAACCTGGTAATTACTGACGTCATTGTAAGCTTTTGAGGTTGTTAGTAACTCATTTAGCTAGATTTGGTAATCATCTGTAGTGGGTTTCCGTGATCTTCACTTTAGAAAACGGATCCAGATAATGAATCAGTTTCTTCAGAAGTTTGTATACTGTCCAGACCGTACATACAGTATATCTCAAAAGCTTACAATGATGCAGTCAATTTAGAGATATCATGCTTCCACTGATCCAAGTAATGATAACACTTCAGTCGTTACTACTGGGGCTACACGATCTTCACTTTAGGATTAATTGCACATTATGTATAATTCACATTAATTATGACAACCTGTAGTTCTCAGTAGCTCTTCAGGATATATGAACATCGTAGTTATTAGCTAATAATGAACTACGAGTTTCAACTGAGCGCTATTACTAATTAAATCACTAATCAGAGTGTCTTAGTTAGTTACTATGTGAATACTGCATTAGTCATTTGTTCCCGTGAAGTTATTAATTACAGTATTGTAAAGTGTTACTGTTTTTGCAAATTAACATTTTAAAGTATATTCACATAGAAACAGCTATTTTAAATTGTAATCATATTTTAGAAAAATTACTGTATTTTGTGGATTAAAAATGCATCCTTAATGAGCATAAGTTAAATATTAAAATCTTACTGAAAGCAAACTTTGGGACGGGAGTGTATGCAGAGATTTAGACTTCCACACTATTATATAATAATAATAATAAGTAAAAGAAGAGTAACTCATTCCATGCCAATACAAGTATTAGATTATTTTATTTTAAAAGTAATGCAATAACATAGTGTGTTAATTTAGTATTTGTAACTACTATTTGATGCTAAATCAGCAAACATGCATAGCATGCTCAGTGTGATTTAATAACCATCCATTAAGGACTTCACTCTACAGCTGAATGCCTTTTTAAGGTTTTATTTATTTATCCGAAATGTATTTTATTCATGGTCCTACGTCCATTTATTAATTATTTCTACTTGACATGTGTTGTTGACTGAGTAGATGCCGATGATGAATGTGGACTCACTTGGAGGGTGTAATGATGTAGTGCACAGGAAGGCCACTTCCTGAACAGAGAGATCGGTCATACATAATGATAATTATTAATAAAAGAAAAAAGTCACATCTAGTACAAGTACAGAAAGGTGGGATGATTGTAACTGACAGTGTTTGAGTTTGCTCTCACCTTTTTTTCATGCCCCCCCCCCCACTACACATGGTAATCAGAGCCCCCCCACCACCGTATTTATATTATACACGCTATATATATATATGCAATAATAATTATGAATGTTTTGTCTCTTATGAATGCACATTTGACAGTAGTTTTGAGTTAGGATGCAGATGTAAGTTTATGCTCATTATCAAAATCAGTAACATCTGTACAAATTCCACCAACCTCCTTTTTTTGGTCAAATTAATTTTTCCTGACTGTTTGAGATGTATTAAAATGAACCATTGTTCTTCCAGAGTAGCACACATTTACATCACGATAACCAGAGCTACAACCACAAACATATAGCACCTCGATGCTGTGGTAAAAATGCAACTCGTATGGTTTCTAGCTGGCCTATTTATATACAAAACTGTGTCTAAAATACATTTATAATGAATGCACAAACGCTAGCCTATAGATTAATCACAAATATACTGTAATTACATTCCATTACTCCTTTAATAAATGCATGTCTATATTAATATAATACGTTGATATAAATACCCCACATTCTGTCACAATAGCAATGGTTTTTCTGCTGTTTGATCTGGAAAATTAATTACTTGTGTTATACCAGAATTCAAGCGCTTCTCACTGGATCTTCACAGCATGCTCGCTGGTGGCGCTGAGCCAGAGACAGACACGTGTTTTACAGCGCTGCGCATTAAAACAATCACACACCATTGCTGTGAGCTTATGACCATTCAGAGGGCGTTCAGATGAGTCATCGCTTTAAGCCGGTGTTTTCTTCACTCGCTCGCTGAACTGAATACCTCTTTCTGGCGAATTATCTCGTTTAACAACAAAGTGCAAATGTGTGTTAAGATATTCATTTCATAGTGTGTAAACGCTTCAGTGATTTTAATGGGAGATTTTTTGAGAGTGCTTGGAACTAGACTGTCAGTGAAAAAATGTCCTTTGCTCTCTTTCTGTACAATGAAAGTGTTATGATTAGCCTGACTTGTAATGTTTCTTATCACATTAACTTCCAATGCTAAATTCACATTTAATAATAAAGTCAGTCATATAAAATATGACACCCATAACCAGACATGCTTTATGCATAGTTAATAGATTACATTATTTGGATACTTTGACCATCGCCCACCATAGATCAACATAATCTATAAAGGTGAGAATCAAGATCGATATAGTTAATGCGTTTGGGAATGTTTCCAATACAAAGGAAAAAATAAATAAACAAGTGATGTTGTGGGCTGCTGCATGTAACATGACCTGACCCCCCCAAATCGTGCCTCGATCCTCAAATATAATGAGTGCATGACATCCCCTGATTATCGTTTTATCGCCCAGCCTTGGTACCTCAAAGTATATCGGCCCCCAGGTTAGATGATGTTCAGTAATATTTCAGATGTTAAGCGAGATCTCGTCTCACCTTAATGTCAGAGTCGTTGCGCCTGAACCTCAGTGTAAATTCATCCTTGATTTCTGTGATTTCAGACAGGTCCTCATCTTCAAATCCATCCAAGCCCATGTCATGGGTCAACCTGTAAGAACCACAGCAGGCATTGATCAAGGGGCGCTAATGGGCTGTTTGGGTCTTTGCTTTTAAATGTGCTGCACAATATACTGTTGTGAAAATAAGTGTGCTTAATTGTATGAAAATGTGCATTTGTAGTGTACTTCAAATAAAAAAGGTAATTTTCAAAAACTGTACTAATGTTCATGATGTAAGAGGCCACTTAAGTGACTTAAAGAGAGACACTTTCATGACTGTTTGTGAACACACTTAAGTACACTTTTTAAAAGTGACCTTTGTAATAATTCTCAGTTATATTTTTTTTTAAATGATTATGTTTAAATAATCTTAAATTATGCTTATTTTGATTTGTTGAGTAACATACAAAAGCACACGGTAAAGCCACTTGATAACTGTAGTGTGTTCATTATTACATTTAAAGGTAATAGGCTATCCCTGGTTTCACAGACAAGGCTAAGCTACGTCCCAGGACTTATATGCATGTTTGAGCTGTCTCGACTGAAAATATCTGCTCTGACATATGTGGCAGTGTCACCGTTCTGTGTCAAGATGTTTTCTTTAAAGGCATTTTTGTAAAAGTTGCTTAAATAACTTAACTTAACTAAGGCTTAGTCCTAGCTTAAGCTAAGCACTGTTTGTGGAACCGGGCCTATATTTTTAAAAAATACTGAATTGCACTTTCATCATCACAAATTATTAATATTATAAAATACATGACATCCAAGTTTCAGGAAATTATATTAAAGTAGATTTGAGTTCATCATAAATGCTTTTCAGTACATTCAGCAGTACTTTAATCATATTTCAAAGACAACAGAAGTAATTATGAAATTACATATAAATATGTACTTAAGTCCTACTTAACTGGTGTCAAAAATCACCCTTAATTTACTTTGATGTTATTTAAATTTAAACTATAATACATTTTCATTTGATTGCATTAAAATACCCAAAAAACATGTGCAGTTCACACTTAAGTATATTCTACTGCTTCCATAATAAGTACTTATTTTAAATGTATGTTAACTGGGTTTTCTTATTTTAAACATTAATTGTGGCTCTGTTTTAAGCAGTACATAAAGTAGGCTCCTGATTCTGCAAGTAAAATGTCTGTTTATTTGGCAAATAGAAAGCAAACGCTGCATGAAGTTATGCCAATGTAATATTTAATTTTTTTCTTTTTTCATAGTTATTACAAATCTTTTCATTATTTTAATTTTTTTGCTTTGTCATTATAAGGTTTGGATTGATGTGCAAAAAATATTTAAAGCATTTTAGCATAAGGATGAGACGACAAAATGTGAAAAAACTAACATGCTGTATATTTAGTTTGAATTATCCGAATGCATTATCCGAAGCAGTGACTTGGCAAACGTCACAGGTCACATGACAATGCCACCATGATGGATGTAGTTTGTCTGCATTGTGTTTATACTCCACACATGCATGCTTGTAACAGCTCCGATCAAAAACTGCATCTATGATTTCAGAACAGCTTGTGTCTCTATGTGTCATGAATGAGCTCATGGTGTGCAACATGCACATTCTCAGCCCCTTTCAAAATAAAAGTCTTTTGTCATTGCATCAGTCTGACATTGCAATTAATAGAATCTGTATTATAACATGCACTATTTAAAAAGACAACAGGTGAAGACAAAATTGTGCCCATACAGATGTCAGTATATGAACAAACAGCTGGCAAACGACAATAATTCCATTGCAATACTGAAAATAATATTGCATACAAATTATTAAAATATCCTTGGCATAACAGATCAAAAATAATGATCTGCTGGGGATGCTGCTCATCAAAACACATGCACTGGAACAGATCATTTTTATATATTCTACCACTAAAACACAAGAAAATAAGCTCATATACCATGTCTCCCATTGCTCCTCTGTCCATTCCTCTTTGCCATCACCGTTGGAGTCCATTCTGTGAGCAGTGCAGCATGGGATTGTGTTGACATCTAGTCAAAGCTCAGCGCCTGCCATTCGAGTCGCTCTATCTGAAGTCAGTTTAGACTGATTTCAAATGACAGCAGTGCATGTGGCTCCAGCATCCTCATATGTGGTGTAGAATAATGAGGTCTTGATGAATGCTGCATTTTTCTCACTGTATCTGTCTGCCCTTGCTCATGTGTGCACCTGCATCCTCGCTGGGCGATCTACAACAGGCAAAATAAAAGCTTTGCAGAGTCAGAGCTTATGAAATGGGCCGTCCTACACCATAGAAACCGCTTTTCAATTGAACATAACTCTGGATCACAGTGTCATAGAGACAAGGGGCGGGGACTCAGACGACCAATCAGCATCTCAGGATCATTGTGAAGCTATCAAGCCACGCCCCTAGCAACCATTTAGAGCACCTCCTCCTCCTCCCCCATTTAGAGCACCTCCTCCTCCCCCCCTCCCCACCCCAAAAAAACCTTTTGCATTTTACAAATTTACAGTGTCTCTTTCATTGTTGTTTAACTGTTTTTTCCCTTCCTGAGTCCAACAGGGGGTTTTTTTTATAGCCTCAACAGCTGTTACATCGGGAGAACTAAGTATGTGCTTTCAAAGTAGTGAAAGTGAATGTCCTGTTAAAATGATTATGACAAACAAATAATTAAGCAATAAGGTATGAGAGGCTGTGCTGTATCGTGAATAAGTCACAGCTGAAGGGCGTTGTTAGGCACGATGCGAAGAGGAGTAATCCTTTCAGCCGTGACTTATTCCCGATACAGCACTATCCTCCAGTACCTTATTGCTTTTATAAAACAGTTACCACACAATACAAATATTTAACCTGAAAATTATGTATCTATGAAACTTTCATTAATACTATACTATAGCTCAGCATACAATATCAATTAGATCAAACATGTGTTTAAGTTGCTAAGACTGGTTGCTTGAGGCGTTGGGTCGTGATACATAGAATCTGAAGCGGTCATAGCCATGTTTTATTGTGAATAAAACACAGCTATTGACCAATCAGATAAATGATGGGAACTAACCATTTTATAAGTGTATTTTAATATGTATTACTTTAAAAGTAAAGTCTCTACTTAAAAAATTACTTAATTCACTCAAATTAGTCAGTTACTCAGATATATTTGTCAATAATCATTTTGTCTCATTTCTTTTTATATATTCATATTTTAAAGGATGCCGCGGAAAGGGAAGAGATCTCAGGCTCAAAAAATTCGATGGACAAAGTTGGATCTGGAGGATGAACAGACCAGACCCTCCAGGATTAACCAGGTACCATTAATATCTGTGTCTTGCATACATGCTAATTTCAGGGCACCTTAATGTTTGGGACTAGGCCTGTCACGATTCCGCTTTATTAATCCCTTATATAAACAAAGACATCCAGATATCAGCTGTAGCTGAATAAAATGCAGATACAGATAAAGATTATTTCACTGATGAAACGTGAAGACCATAAATATACAATTGTGACAATATTTTGCTTATCTGTGTTCATCTATGTATTTTCAAAAGAACATTAATAATGCAATACAGGACTCCAGACTAACGCTGGTTTCTCACCACATGCGTTAGCAGAGTGTAAACAACGTGTATTTTTTCCACGCCCATGTTAACAGGTTAGAGCATTCAGACTGTACCCAGAGGCGTCGCAGAGCATACGCAGCAGTCCCGCGATCATTTCAGCACCAAGTCTATTTTTCCTGCGCCACTCCCGCTGAATTAAAGCCACAGTGCATTGTTCTTGATCATAATTAATCTGATTAACATGAAAAATAACATATTTCCACAAATTCATGGAAGTGAGGTGTTTTGTGTTTAACAATCACCATATAATATTCAGTGCTGTGAAAAAAAAAAATTTAAATACTCAAACACATTGCACAGATTTTTTGGCCAAACTTACTATTACTATAAGTACTATTTAGTATTGCTATAAAGACATTATCTTGCTAATTTTCTCTTGTCAGTCATTTATATAATAGTATTAAAAAAAATGTTGTGATGCATTTTTGCTATTCGCAGTCCAGAGAGAGAGAGAGAGAGAGAGAGAGAGAGATATCTCTCATGCGGAACCACAGCGCGCACAACACAACAAGCCCCTGCTTAATGATTAACAAGGATAGAACTAAACATTCAAACGTATGGTTACACTTTAGACCTTTGATATTAATCTAATTTTATTCTAGATTTAGATTTTCTCTTCCAATGATTATTATTGTCTTTTGTGCACACTAAATGTGTGCAAATGCCTGTTTAGCACAAATGTCTTTGTCCCAAACATTATGAAGTGCAATTTAAAATTGAACACTGATTCTATAACACTAATTTTGACCAGCAGGCTAATTTCAGGTTGAACAGGCAAGCACCAGTGCAGCTGTAGCTCAGTTTTCGGATAGAATGTATGCTGAAGGTGGTGATATTGCACCCTGGGTTTTGTCTGTGCAGGCATCTCATTGTCAGGGTGATGTTAGGTATGACAGTTTCTCAAGAAATAATCAGTGCACATGTGTAGCATTGACATTTTTGGTCAACCACAGTGAAGGGATTACGTTCAAGATGCCTGACCTTGATAGAGTTTTAAAGGAGGGATGTGAATTTATGTCGGTATTAAAATGCAGCTTATTGCGAAAGAAGGTTTAATCACAACCTTCTGACTATGGAGGAAGTACCTCTAAGTGTTTCCTCATTTAATCGGATACACAATGTGCGGAAGTCAGGAGTGATGATTGGATACCTCAGAGCCACAGGGAACCCTGGCACGGAAGAGTGGTGCATTACTCTCACCGAAAGACTGCAGTGTCTCTCAACAGATGTCAGTCATGCTCTGCTCCTTGTTTCTCCAGAGTGTATTGCTGTGTTCAGAGACAGATCTGGAAGGTACGGATTTTTTGATTCACATTCAAGGACTGCTGAAGGCTTGCCCCATCCTACTGGTCATGGAACTGCTGTCATGTTGACTTTCACCCACCTGAGTGACATGGCAGACATAATTCTCCAGATCTTCTGGGATCGTGGTGATGAGACCAGCTATGAATTCATGCCTCTTTTGAAACAGCGCAACAGTCTGTCCAACTGCCTTCACCATCTGTTTGTGAACAGGTATCACAACTGATTTCAGCTCTACCAGAACCAGCAACAAATGTTGGAGCCAAAGAAAATCTTGTTGGTTCAGTAGCTAAAAATCAGGATATGGTAGATAAAATAAACAAGCACAGGAGAAGAAAGGAAATGCGTAGAACAATTGATAGTTTAAAACAACACGGAGGACCGAAGGACCAAGTCCATCTAATGCGATGAGAAAACAGGGTTATGATAGAAATAGGTATTTGCAATTCCAGACAAATAAAAAAAAGCCGTTAAGGAAAGTACAAACAAGATCATCACTTCAGGAAACAAAAGATAGACTACATGGCTAGACGGTACAAAATAGATAAAGTTGTCCAGTCAAAGAAGAAAGAGTACATGGTTAGGAGGTACAACACGATGCTCTTGTCCAGTCAAAGAATAAGCGTATACCTGGTTAGGAGGTACAACACGATACTCTATTCCAGAGGAGAATGAAAGAGTACATGGTTAGGAGGTACAGCACTGATACTCTATTCCAGAGGAGAATGAAAGAGTACATGGTTAGGAGTACAGCACTGATACTCTATTCCAGAGGAGAATGAAAGAGTATATGATCAAGAGATATGGCAGGTGACCAGAGTTCAGAGCACATCACATATTGCGATGTACCCGCGAAAGACCCAGAAATGTGTTGGTGATGCTGCATATCACATTCTTCATCGGCTGCAATGCGCACTCAGGATAAAAAGGAAATATAAACCGTACATCCGTTCCAGCCAGCAAACACCCCAGCCTTTGGTAAACAATTTAATGGAAAGTGCCATACATGCATTCGGTGTAAGATTCAGCATGGCCCTACACATGTCTGCACAAGTCTGTCACAGAGCCTGTTTCCTAAACCAAGTCAGGGTCTGTGATAGAACGAGATACGCCAAAAACGTTCACGTTGCAGCGACTTGCCTAACGGGGAAGTATGTTCACGCTTGTGACAGTGCCTGCTCGGGTTCCTGCGTAGTTCCGGAAGAGAGAAGACAGGAGTGGATTTGCCACACTTGTGACAGCCACCTTTAAGAGAGGACAGATGTCTTCAATTGCAGCAGCAACAAACTGGAGTTGCCGCCAATCCCTGCGGAATTGGATGAATTAAATGTCCTTGAGCGTCAACTAATTGCAAAAATTTTACCGTTTGCAAAAATAGTTTCATTGCCCAAAGGACAGCAGAGAGCAGTACGTGGTGCCGTTGTGTGCGTGCCCTCCGAGATGGAGAACACTGTCAACTCTCTGCCAAGACCCAAGAAGTGAGGCCCAGCTGCTGCAGGTGAAGCTGAAGAGACACGTAAAGTTTAAAGGATACCAGCAGTTCCAGACTGTCAACATGCGCAACGTGCTTGCAGCTTTATCGAAGCTGAAAGCGATGCATTCAGAATACAGGGATATCTCCATAAGAGAAGACGCTGTATTTGAAAGTGCCCTGGACGAGGAAGCTGCTGTCTCTGAAAGTCACCTGGACGAGGAAGCTGATGCCTCTGAGAAGCAACAAGAAGTTGATGTTGCTGAGCAGAATGGCAACAAGTTAGTTTGTGTTGAGGAAAAGGATGAGCTTCGACCCGGCCTCACATTAGACACGTGCATGCAGCCGCCTGACATCGCACAGGAGATCTTGTCGTACGGTGAGGAATATTTAGTGTCGCACCTGCACAAGGACAAAAGCCTGTTGGTTTTTTCAAAATCCCAAAGCTGGAAGCCATGGCGTTCCCTGTTCAATTCCCCACTGGACAAAAATTCCATTGATGAGGAAAGGCAAATTTCAATATCTCCCAGTATGTATTTCAATGCGAGATTGTTCAGCGTGGACACGCGTTTCGCAAGGATCAGAGTTATCTTTTCTTTGCACAGTTTGTAACGGAAACGCAACTGGCTAGAAACAGCATGTCTATCCAGTTGCGAAAAGGCAAACCCATCACAAGAGATGGCCGGAAAATTTCCAACAGACTGCTTCAAGACAAACGGGAGGTTGAAAGATTGGTACACAACAGAGACGCCACACGGTTCATGCAACCACTGAGAGGCACTCCATCTATTGGGAGAAAACTTTGCGAGATCTACAGGCTATGATAAGACAGTTAGGAACCCCTACGTTTTTTTGCACGTTCAGCGCAGCCGAAATGCGATGGCCTGAAATAATAACAGCAATCAAGGCCCAGCAAGGTGAACAAGTTGACTTTTCAGAGCTTGACTGGACGACAAAATGTGAAATACTTCGAAGCAACCCTGTCACTGTCATGCGTATGTTCGAGAAACGGGTGGATGCGCTAATGACTCATCTGCTTTTGTCGCCCGCCCAACCCATCGGTGAAGTTCAGACTACTTTTACAGAGTGGAGTTTCAAGCTAGAGGAAGCCCACACATCCATCTTCTTGTTTGGATAAAGGACGCACCCGAGTTTGAACGGGAATCTGATGGGGATGTTTGTGACTTTATCGACCGCAACATAACCTGCCAGTTGCCCGATTCCTCGGCTGATCCTGAGCTTCACCGGATCGTCACAGAGGTTCAGCTTCACAGCAGGAACCACTCAAAGTCCTGCAAGAAGGGAAATGTAATGTGTCGATTTGGGTTCCCAAACTACCGGTGTCTAGCACCACGATCACTCGTCCGCGACCACAGCGTCCTGAAGAAGAGGATGACACGGACACTTCTCCATCTGGAAGCTGCATGTTTGCGTCTAAAAGCACACAACCACAGCGTCCTGAAGACGAGCATGACAAAGCACAGAGGAAGCGGACAGAAGAAAGTTGAGACAGGAAGCTGCTCGAAAGGCAATGAGCGAAGCCAGGGCCAAACTCAAGCCGGTGTGGGATCTGTTGAATGACCCCCAAGCCTCCTTTGACAGCTTGTCAGAGCTACTGACAGAGTGCAAGATGTCCATCGAGGATTACGACGAGAACGTTGAAGCATTGTCCAATGCCAACGTGATTCTGCTGAAGCGTGATCCGAAGGAGTCTTGGGTGAAGGATACAATCCCGATTTATTAAGGGCATGGAACGCCAATAAGGACATTCAATTCGTTATTGACGCGTTTAGCTGCGTTATGTACATGCTTTCGTATATTTCCAAGCCGGAGCATGAAATGGGCGATTTACTTAAAAATGTGATCGAGAGTGTGCGCGAGACGAACGTTTAGCGAGGAGGATGAGATGAAGCAGATCATGCAAGTCTACTCCAAACACAGGCAAGTTAGCGCTCAGGAGTCTGTGGCACGAACATGCAGCTTACCGTTGAAGAAGTGTTCACGAAGTGTTGTGTTTCTACCGACGGATGATGACGCGCTAAAGATGAGTCTTCCCCTTAGCGTCCTGCAAAATAAAAATCCTGATTCAGAGGATGTCTGGATGTCGGGGATGATCGATAAATACAGAGCAAGGCCTCTAACGCGTGATTTTGAAAAGATGTGCCTGGCAGATTTTGCTTCGGAGTGCCGCATCGAGTGTATGGTCAGCAAACGGAAGGCAAAAATGTTCACCGGCTGCTCAACGGCATGGGTTTTTTTCAGAAAAGAACGTCTGGGAAGGGCTGCAGTCATTAGGTTTGCACGTTATTCGGAGAAGAAGCAACCCGAAAAGTTTTACGGTAGACTACTCAAGCTTTATTGCCACATCGGACCAGCGAACAGCTAAAACCTCCTGGGTTTCCAACGTACGAGACGTTTTACAAAGGTGCAAAGGTGGAACTACCCACTCACCCTGATTTGCTGATCCTGTCTGTGCCGTAGTTCAAGCCCACAAGGAGAAGTTTGAAAAACACAGCGACGAGTTGGACAAGGCATTCGATCAGCTGGAACAGCAAGGACCGTCTGAGAACGCATGGAACTCTTTTGCACCTGAAGTAGAATTGGATCGCTTGGAGTGCATCGCTGAACGACAAGACATCATTTCGGATGATGAGGACGTACAAGACGATGTCCAGAATTCCAAGTTCTTGAACATGGAGACGGGGTCGTGCCACAAATAGAGCACCGCAGATGAGTGTTGAATTTGTCAGGAGCTTGTTCCGAGTCTCAATGAGACGCAGGCAGCCATATTCTATCGGTCTGCCAGTGGTGTCAGAAAGCGCGTGTGGGGTCATAATCCAGAACAGTTTTTTTTACTTCGTGTCAGGTGGTGCTGGTTGTGGCAAATCACACGTCTCAAGTGCATATACACGGAAGCGACCAAGATTCTGCGACAACTGCCTCGACTACGGAGGAAGGGGATCTGTCCGTGCCCACGGTGCTCTTGAGTGCATTTACTGGAACGGCCAGCGTTCAACATTTTCCGGCAAAACGCTGCATTCCATTTTGAAACTGCCAAGGAATCTGAAGCCCACCCTATCAAGGACTTGGAAATGCCCTAGATGAGCTTCGAGCAACACTACGCGACGTGGAGATTCTTATCATCGATGAAGTGTCCATGATTTCAAAGGATCTTTTTGCCTACATAAACTGGAGATTTCAGCAAATCAAAGGCAGCAAGAAACCGTTCGGGGGAATCTCTGTCCTCGCTGTGGGCGACTTCTATCAACTGCCACCTCTGGGTAAAGCCAAACCACTCTGCGTGTACGAAGACGATGTTTTGGACTTCTGGAAAGCACATTTCCAAATGATTACTCTCTCCGAGATCATGCGTCAGAAAGAAGACCTGGCTTTTGCCAGCTTTTTAAACCGCATACGGGTGAAGCAGAGACCGACGATCTTGTCGAACAAGATCGAGATTTGTTACTCCAGGCGTGAAGGACCCCAAAGACTGCCCGTGTGATGCACTGCGTATTTGCCACCAACAAGGAAGTTCACAGACACAACACTGAAACAATCCACGCTCTTCACGCTGACATCATTACCATCGATGCCGAGGACTACAGGAAAGACCCAAGAACGGGAGGGATGAAGAGACAAAACAAGCCCGTCACCGGAAAAAAGGACGACTTGCCTGACACCATAGAAATTGCGTTGGGAGTACGCATAATGGTGACAAGGAATTTGGATGTCGAGGACGGTCTATGCAATGGGTGCTTTGGGAAGATTTCTCATATTGTCAGTAAGACAAAAGACGGGGGTCGACACCGTACACATGCTAGGGCTTCAGCTGGACAATCCGAATGCAGGCAAGAAACACGCAAAAGGGTGCAGGGTGAAGAAGACGACTTTGTGTATATCGAGAGATCCGAAGAAAGTCTAAGGAAAGGAGCGGTTCGTCGACAATTCCCCATCAAATTAGCCTACGCCTGCACAGCTCACAAAGTCCAAGCATGACAATGGAGAATGCCGTGGTGTCGCTGAAGAAGATTTTCGAGCCGGGAATGGCCTACGTTGCCCTCAGCAGAACGACCTCGCTTCGTGGACTACACATTACGGACTTCAACGAAAAGAAGATCTATGCCGACGCTACAGTCACAGCCTCGTTGGAAAGCATGACGAGAGCATCATTCGACGGAATCATGCCGCTTTTACAGCACGTGAGGGAAAGCGACTTGGATCAAACGCTCAAAATAATTCATCACAACACGGAAGGACTGTCATCCCACATCGAAGATATCCGATGCCATCATGAACTGCTTCTGTCGGATATTCTTTGCATGACGGAAACTCACTGACCGGGTCACTCGTAAACACCCCACGTACAATTAGAAGGCTACAACGCATTTATGCGAAACAGACATGTCTCCTACTCGACACACCAAGAAATTGCTAAAGAAAGCTGGTGGTGGAGTCGCAATATATTGCAAAGAGCACATTTCAGCTCAGCCTAGGCAGTACGTGCAAAATGTGACCGATCTGGAGTACGTCGTCATCAAAGTAGACAGCCCGATCAAAGCAACAATCGCTGCTGTGTACAGGCCGCCGCACTACAAATTTGAAGAGTTCTCCAAAAACTTGAGAGTCTGCTGGATTATTTGGACATGGTGGACGAACATCCCACACTAATCTGTGGAGATTTTAACGAAGATCTCCTCTGCACAGGTAAAAAAACTGTTCTGGAATTATTTCAGTCTAAAGGATACACGCAACTGATCACCACAGCAACAACCAAAAAGAACACTCTACTGGATCACATGTACGTCTCTCGTCCGGAATTGTGCCTTCAGTGGGTGTGTTGCATAGTTATCATAGTTATCACAATCCCGTGTACTGTGTGTTGCGGTTAATTCGGGTTTTTTTGGTGGACAGATATTGTTGTGTTTTGTGGTAGGTTAGTGTGCCATACGGAACGTTTGCCACTGAACCTGCTTTAACGACGACAGTGGGGCTTCAGCCTTATTCAAACGGTTGGGCGCGTATGGTCGTGTTGCGGTTAGATTGCGGTTTGGACATTTTGGTTAGGTCATGTTTAGGGTTTATGCCACTGAGCTACTAGGAAGGACCAACCTCAGCAGCGCAGGAAGGACGGAGGACTAGTGTGACCGCTCCAGGGAGGACACAGACAGTCAGAGCAACAGTGGCAGTAAGTTATAAAAGACAAAGGAAAGAGAGAAGTAGCAAGACACATTGTAATGTTTGATTTTGACCTTATAACATACATTTAACTTTAATTGATGTTCAATCTACACAATTTGTGACAATCTGTGCGGGATAAGCAGTCCCTGCTATTCTATGATTGATATGTGCCCTTCTGTAAGGTTGCAGGAAGAATTGGGGAGACCATAGCAGTCCTGTCTGGATATGAGTGTGCAATATACCTTCTAAAGCTAAGTGTTAAAAGATTTTGCTTCAGTCGGTGTACTACTGCTTTACATAACCATATTTGAATGGAAATGTTATATTTGAATCTAATTTTGATTTGTATGTTTTTCAGGAACCAGCCAAATGAAGTGAGATTGTCTGAGAAGATCACGTGTGCTACATCAATGACGATGACGAGCTGGATACCAGCTTATGTGCTCATTTCTTTCCGTAAGTTTTATTTCTGAATTTTTTGGGTTTTTTTTTGGTTTATTAGTACGGGTGTATTAGTTATCCCATGGTTCATTTATTAATTTCATGCCCAGAGAACAGGTCCAAATATCTATGGCATTGAGGACAACGCTGAAGAATGAAGAAGCAGAGGAAGAAGCACACTGAGGTAAAGTTTGTCAAAAACTACTGATAAGGTCTAGTGTTTCAGTGCATTTTATTATACAATGGTTTCAGGGTTTTTCCCAGGTCAAAATTGTCTTCGTTGGTGGCCAACAGACACTGTTGTCCTATCTTGCTCTCTTAAAAAAAAGAGCAGATTTTACCACTATCATTTCAAATTAAAAAGCTATGAAATCCAATTTTGTTGTATAATCATATTGCTATTAAAAGTTAACTAAAAAAATTGCATCAAAACGTTTATTTTAACTAATAGTCTTCATTTCTAATACGTAGCTAACAATTGAATAAAATTAACAGCTAGCTAACAACTTGCTTTGCGCTTTATGATTTTAATAACTCCAGTATGAACTTTGAACTTTATTTATTTTTGACAATGTTATTGTCAAATGTTGCGGTTAGATTGTGGTTTGGACATTTTGGTTAGGTCATGTTTAGGGTTTATGCCACTGAGCTACTAGGAAGGACCAACCTCAGCAGCAGCAGGAAGGACGGAGGACTAGTGTGACCGCTCCAGGGAGGACACAGACAGTCAGAGCAACAGTTGGCAGTAAGTTATAAAAGACAAAGGAAAGAGAGAAGTAGCAAGACACCATTGTAATGTTTGATTTTGACCTTATAACATACATTTTAACTTTAATTGATGTTCAATCTACACAATTTGTGACAATCTGTGTGGATATGCAGTCCCCTGCTATTCTATGATTGATATGTGCCCTTCTGTAAGGCTGCAGGAAGAATTGGGAGACCATAGCAGTCCTGTCTGGATATGAGTGTGCAATATACCTTCTTAAAGCTAAGTGTTAAAAGATTTTGCTTCAGTCGGTGTACTACTGCTTTACATAACCGTATTTGAATGGAAATGTTATATTTGAATCTAATTTTGATTTGTATGTTTTCAGGAACCAGCCAAATGAAGTGAGATTGTCTGAGAAGATCACGTGTGCTACATCAATGACGATGACGAGCTGGATACCAGCTTATGTGCTCATTCTTTCCGTAAGTTTTATTTCTGAATTTTTTTTTTTTTTTTGGTTTATTAGTACGGGTGTATTAGTGATCCCATTGTTCATTTATTAATTTCATGCCCAGAGAACAGGTCCAAATATCTATGGCATTGAGGACAACGCTGAAGAATGAAAGAAGCAGAGGAAGAAGCACACTGAGGTAAAGTTTGTCAAAAACTACTGATAAGGTCTAGTGTTTCAGTGCATTTTATTATACAATGGTTTCAGGGTTTTTCCCAGGTCAAAAATTGTCTTCGTTGGTGGCCAACAGACACTGTTGTCCTATCTTGCTCTCTTAAAAAAAAGAGCAGATTTTACCACTATCATTTCAAATTAAAAAGCTATGAAATCCAATTTTGTTGTATAATCATATTGCTATTAAAAAGTTAAACTAAAAAAAATAGCATCAAAACGTTTATTTTAACTAATAGTCTTCATTTTCTAATACGTAGCTAACAATTGAATAAAATTAACAGCTAGCTAACAACTTGCTTTGCGCTTTATGATTTTAATAACTCCAGTATGAACTTTGAACTTTTTATTTTTGACAATGTTATTTATTTAAAAACTGCTGTTCAATGTTTATTCATGTTAGTTCACTGCATTTACTAATGTTAGCACTTACATCTTTTGATTTAAAAAATGTACCGTATTAGTAAATGTTAAAAATCACTGTCCGATCTCTACCACTTTGTTTATTTAAACGGGAGTCATCTCAATTATCACCAGTAAAGTATGGCGTACCACAAGGATCTGTCCTAGGTCCTCTATTTTTTTCATTATATATGCTGCCCCTTGGTAATATTATTAGAAAATACGGGATAGTTTCCATTGTTATGCTGATGACACTCAACTATATATCTCAACAAACCAGATGAAACTTCTAAACTATCTAAGCTAACAGAGTGTGTAAAAATATAAAAGATTGGATGACCAGTAATTTTCTCCTATTAAATTCAGATAAGACCGAGATATTACTTATTGGACCTAAAAACAGTACACAGAATCTCTTGGATTACAATTTGCAACTAGACGGATGTAATGTTACTTCCTCTACAGTTAAAAATCTGGGTGTTATATTAGACAGCAACCTATCTTTTGAAAATCATATTTCCAATGTTACAAAAAACAGCATTCTTCCATCTTAGAAACATTGCCAAGCTACGGAACATGTTAAGTGTTTCTGATGCAGAAAAGTTAGTTCATGCATTCATGACCTCTAGACTGGACTATTGTAATGCACTGCTAGGTGGTTGTCCTGCATCTTCAATAAACAAGCTACAGATAGTACAAAATGCTGCGGCTAGAGTCCTTACCAGGTCAAGAAAATATGATCATATTACTCCAATTTTACAGTCTCTGCACTGGCTACCTATTAAGTTTCGTATCAGTTACAAAATATTATTACTTGCCTATAAGGCCCTAAATGATTTAGCTCCTGCGTACCTAACTAATCTTCTATCACGCTACAATCCAACCCGCTCCCTTAGGTCGCAAAACTCTGGACTCTTGGTAAGTACCTAGGATAGCAAAGTCCACTAAAGGAGGTAGAACTTTTTCATATCTGGCTCCTAAACTATGGAATAGCCTTCCTGAAAACGTTCGGGGTTCAGACACACTCTCTCTGTTTAAATCTAGATAAAGACGCATCTCTTTAGCCAAGCATTCATATAATGCATCTCACAATCTTGTACTGCCAGTCTATCTGAACAAATGCACATTATTATGCTTTAGCTTTGGTTATACTGATAATTTCATCCAGGGTTATTCCTGGATGGAGCAGCTGCTACGCTAATTGTCTTACTGTTTCTATGTTTACTGCGTTAGGAATTACACAAGCTTCATTCTGGATCTACCCTTAAACGATAGAGATGACCGAACACCTGAGAAGAGATGATGACAACCCCCGAGGACCTCCGAGATGAGCCTCAGAGACAGATCTCCAGTGAGGACCTCGTCACCTAGACATCCATCGGGGAAAGACCCCTGGAACCAGTGGACCACTTACACTCTGACTTTGCTGCAGTTGGAACAAACTACTGATTCGTCTGGCCGGAGGGGAACTGGCCCCCCGACTGAGCCTGGTTTCTCCCAAGGTTTTTTCTCCATTCTGTCCCGATGGAGAGTTTTCGTTCCTTGCCGCTGTCGCCTCTGGCTTGCTCAGTTGGGGACACTTCACTTGCAGCACAATCATCGACTTGATTGCACAGATATTATTTAAACTGAACTAAGCTGGACAATGCCATTACTAAATTCAATAATGAAATGCATTCAGCAGATAATTGAGTGTTAAATCCTGTCATTTTACATTATTGACAAAATTTGCCTATTTTGATATTGTGCAGTGCTTTGTTACAATTTGTATTGTTAAAGGCGCTATATAAATAAAGGTGACTTGACTTGACTTGACTAACAAAGATTAATAAATGCTAAAAAAGTTAAATGCAGGAAAACCTGGGTTTTGTTCAAAGATTTATGATTTCAAGTAAAAACTAAAGGCTTACATCTGACCCATCAACTATGCTGCACAAGAACTCTTGGAGAATCAGAACAATTCAAATAAATTCACTAACATTATCATATATGTTTTACCTTCTCTGCCTTCAGGATATCCAGGGAGACAGATGCGCGCCATTCAGCATAGAAAACATCAGAGACAGAGTTCACCTGAGCATAGAGGGAAACCAGCTTCTCCTGAGCAAACCTGAGAGACTGGAGCGGGTGGAACTCCAAAGTTGAAACCAAAAGTCCTTTTAAAGGCAACAACGGCTCTTTTCAGAGCTACCCCACCTCTCTGCACTATAGGCTAAACTAGTACATAATAAAAAACAATGATTTTTATAATCTTAGGGGTAATGCTGTATAGATAATTTTAATACAAAGTATATCTAATAACTAGTACAACACTAGAATCTAATCCATTTGCTGGTGGAATTTGACACAACAGGCATTTAAAAAAAATATTTTTAAATAAACATTTGGTTAATTGCCGCATACTGTATTTTTGTCTTTATTGAATGTTATTGAAAGTTAGTCATTGTCACATTATGAATATTTTCTTGTGAACTTCAGAGAAGATCCAGGTATATTCACAGATGGTTCTTTAAGGTGGTAAGTGGCCGGGTCATTAAAAGCTTAACGTTTCAATGAGCTTTATATACTCAACATTTATAAAATCAAGACCGCTACATGTACAGGATATCAACGGTCAATTAATTTTTGATGCTTTGAAAAGAATAACATGTATTCATATTCAGACACACCTGTTGACCTGTCTTCACACAGCTTCACTGAACAGCATCCAAATGGCATTTTAATCCAGAAGTGTGCATAATTGGAGGAATATTGATATATTTAGACAATCAACAATTCGTATTCCAATACATTTTGCGACCTGATGATGACCATTAAGTGGCGACCTGCGATCGCTGAACAAGTTCATGAAAATTATGACCAGATGCTGTAGTATGGTATTGTAACATTTTCTCATTTCTTAATTCTAAAACTTTACACTTCTTTTTTATTTTATTTCAACTACAAATGAAAATTGAAAACCAATGAAAATTAAATATAATTTAACAGTTAAGTATTAATGTGCACCACGATCAATCAGATCTCGTGTGTCAGAGTTAAGTGCCTGAGTGTAAAGTAACTGCCATGTATACTCTGCTGGGTCCTTCACAGAAACGAGTGAGATGTGCCATTTTAAAAAACAATCAAAATAATATAATATGCACTGTTGCTCAGTATTAATTTATAGCTTGAGATGCATGATATTTTAATTAGCTACCAGTAGGATACGTACAAGAAGCACGTTCATGACGCGCAGACGGTTGTCGTGGTAACGTTATTTAAAAGCTTAAAATCAGTCTAAACCATATTACCATATAAAACACTGCAAACCATTGTCACAAATCATAAACATTAGTTCATAACCAGTTGGCATAAATGTGCGATATAATTAATTGATTGCGAAGTGCTCTAGCGTGCTGTTGGGTGGGGCCACCTGTAAAATGCGCAACAGCCAATCAAATGTGGCTCACTCAATCATAAATACTGGCGGGGTAAATCGCTGTTCTCTCACTCTTCTTTGAGATGGCACCGCCACGCGTTTGGGTTGTCGGCAGCTCTATAGTTCGCAGGTTGCATGCTCACGTCTGTGAGCAGGGCCTGGAGGCAAACTTGGATCTACGCTGTGATAACCTGGGACGGGAGAGGAGGCAGACTCTGGAGCAGCTGCTTCCAACTCTGCGTTCTCTACGGGCCAGAGCTCCACCGCCAGACATCCTCGTTATCCACTTGGGCGGGAACAGTATGTGCTGGAGAGGCCCGCGACCGCATGGGTTTCCTTCGGGAAATAAAGCGCGACCTGGGTAAATGTTTCCTAATGTTTCCCAGTACAAGCTGGTCTTTTCCCACATTCTGCCCGTCTGAGTTGGAGAGGTCAGACTGGCAGGACTGGTTACGGTTTGGAACGGAGCCGGCGGTGGATCAACGGGAAGGTGTCTGCCTTCTTGGCAGAGAGACAGATGCTCTGCATTCACCACAGAAATATCTGCCTCTCCCATCTGTCTAGCGATGAGTCCACCTGAGCCCAGAGGGAAACCAGCTTCTGCTGGTCAACCTCAGGGAAGCTCTGCAGGTGAACTCCGAAAGTTGAACTCACCAAAAGTCCTTTTAAAGGCAACAACGGCTCTTTTAAGAGCACCCCACTCATTCAAATAAAGAGCATTTTTACAAGTGTGTGAAATTATTTATTTATATATATATAGGATACTTGTTATAAATTAAAATGCCACACACACATCTAAAAACGCGCTCACAGAAAAACATGATTTAAACCATTTAAAGCGTGAAACAACTCTCGCACTGTTTTTATGAGCTATACGCACACCCAAACCGTGCCAACAGAAAAAGGTGACTTTAATGTGATTTTAAAACCATTCAAGAATTGTGCGCTGTTTTCTGTGGCACATCCAAAACATGCATACAGAAAAAAGTGATTGTAGTGTGATTTTAAACTCCGCGTGCTTGTTTTCAGTGCTGCGGTCATTTTGGATGCGTGCAAACTATTAAAGTGGCAGACACGTTATTCTTACAAATGATTGCGTTGTCAAAATACCACAGACAATGATAGGAAATGTTGTTATGCTTAGTATACAACAACCACTGATAAGCATATTCGTTTTTGATATGTAAAAAAAAAAAAAAAAACTTTAGTGGATTAGAACCAAAAGTTGAACCTCTGACACGCTTGGCAAAAATTCAACCACTGGGCCATTAAGGGAACACAAATTGATAAATTGGATTTATGTATTTATTCATGTGAAAATTCTCAACACTAATGATGTATGACTATACTAGTGCATCTAATTTAAAACAATGATAGGAAATCTTGTTATAACTTTATAATAAATAAATAAAATTTGGAACTTAGTTAAACATAATATCAATATAGTGTTCACTCAGAACACCCTAGCGACCGTTTAGAGCAACCTAGAAGCAACATATAGAAGCCATATTTCAGCTTCCAGAAAATTGTATGGATACTAGGGACTAGGTTATATGGTTGCTATGGTGTGCTTAGACTGTCAACTATAGTCTTTAAATATCATCCCATAAACTGTATGAGTCAAAAAACCCGAACTCCATGTTTCTACTAAAACCATGAATAAGCCATATCTCAGCACCAGAACATCGTACAGACATGGTTGTTGGCTCGTATTCAATCATGTACATTACCCTAGCAACCGTGGTGTTTGTCTTTGCCACTGCAAGCACCATTCACAATTTCTTCTGGAAATGTACATTCTAGTTAATGGTGCTTGCCATTTAAATGCAAAGCACAGTATTGTTATTGCTCAAGACTTATTAATGTGCTTGCCATTTTAATGGCAAAGCACAGTATTGTTATTGCTCATACTTATTAATGGTGCTTGCCATTTTAATGGCAAAGCACAGTATTGTTATTGCTCATACTTATTATTAATGGTGCTTGCCATTTTAATGGCAAAGCACAGTATTGTTATTGCTCATACTTATTATTATTATTCTTCTTCTTCCACTTTTATTTCGGCGCGCTACTCCTCCCACAGTTTTTGTCACAGAGCCATGAATGAGGTGTCAAAACGTGCGGCCTAATCGGGAATCGTGTGCTATGACTTTTATAAGCGATCGGGGGTACGATGTTTGCCCCAGGGGCAAAATAGGGGCAAAATCAAACGCATTGACTTAACATTGAGAAAAACTTTGACGCCTCGTAGCTCAGAAAGTGGATTTCACAGAAATGTGAAATTTGCCACATTTCAAGAGGCTGGCAGGCTCTGTAAGACCATACCTCAATGGGGTAAAAGTTTGCACCCCTGGGGGGCAGAGCGTCCCAAATTGCCCCATTGACTTAACATTGCGAAAAAAATTTTGACGCCTCGTAGCTCAGAGAGTGGATTTCACAGAAATGTGAAATTTGCCACATTTGAAGAGGCTGGCAGGCTCTGTAAGACCATACCTCAAAATGGGGTAAAAGTTGCACACCTGGGGGGCAGGAGGGTACTAAAATTTGCCCCATTGACTTTCAATGGTGTAGGACGGCCCATGAAATGGGCCGTCCTTTCAATTGAACCGCTTCAATTGAACTAACATACTCTGGATCACAGTGTCATAGAGACAAGGGGGCGGGCTCATTTGACTCAGACGACCAATCAGCATCTCAGGATCATTGTGAAGCTATCAAGCCACGCCCCCCTCCAAGCAACCATTTAGAGCACCTTAGCAACACGTCCCATAGACTTCCATTGAAAGAGATAAAAGGGATATCTCTGGATAGAAGTGTCATAGAAACATGAGGGGTGGGCTCGTTTGTCTCGGGGCAGCAAGCAGCCAATCCTGAATCACCTCAACACTCACTGGCCACGCCCTAGCAACCATTGTCGAGCACCTTAGCAACCAAAATTCACAGAGGAATATTCTTCCATTCTGAATGTCCACAGAGGCGTGGGAGTTGGTTTATATCATTCATACTGACAAGAAGCCTTTGGAGTATCGTGATTGCTAGCTGCCAAGCCACTCCCTAGCAACCAAACAGAGTACCCTAGCAACCGTTTTGCAAACCTATATCTCTGCATCAGAACATCGTAGAGAGATGGGGTTGGTTTATACATTCACACTGACTTTGGAGCTTCATGATTGGCAGCTGCCAAGCCACTCCCTAGCAACCAAACAGAGTACCCTAGCAACGGTTTTGCAAGACCTATATCTCTGCATCACAACATCGTATAGAGATGGGGTTGGCTCTTTTGACTCATACTAGCAAACAGGACTTGCTACATGCTACACATGCTAGCAGTGAATAGCTACATGCTAATAGCGCTTAGCTAAGTATTAAATCATGCCAATAAAATGCTACAAACTCCATAGTAACCATCTGTTACAACTACCAACCACCTAGTAACAACATAGCAACCACTCAGATTACCCTAAATGCTAATCATGCTAGCAACATGCTGCTAATCATGCTAGCAACATGCTAATCACGCTAAAATCATGCTAGCACATGCTAATCATGCTAAAATCATGCTAGCAACATGCTAATCATGCTAGCAACATGCTAAAACATGCTAGTCACATGCTAATCATTGCTAGCAAAATGCTAAAAACATGCAAATCACGCTAAAATCATGCTAGCAACATGCTAGCAACATGCTAATCATGCTAGCAACATGCTAGCACATGCTAATGCTAAAATATGCTAATCATGCAAATCATGCTAGCAACATGCTAGCAACATGCTAATCATGCTAGCAACATGCTAGCAACATGCTAATCATGCTAGCAACATGCTAGCAAATGCTATCACGCTAAAATCATGCTAGCAACATGCTAGCAACATGCTAATCATGCTAGCAACATGCTAGCACATGCTAATAATGCTAAAATCATGCTAGCAACAGCTAATCATGCTAGCAACAGCAACATGCTAGCAACATGCTAATCATGCTAGCAACATGCTAGCAACAAACATGTAACATGCTAGCAACATGCTAGCAACATGCTAATCACGCTAGCAATCATGCTTAGCAACATGCTAAAACATGCTCAATCATGCTAGCAACATGCTAGCAACATGCTAATCAACGCTAAAAATCATGCTAGCAACATGCTATCATGCTAAAATCATGCTAGCAACATGCTAGTCACATGCTAATCATGCTAGCAACATGCTATAAAAACATGCTAATCACGCTAAAATCATGCTAGCAACATGCTAGCAACATGCTAATCATGCTAGCAACATGCTAGCAACATGCTAATCACACTAGCAACAGGCTAGCAACATGCTAATAATGCTAGAAATATGCTACATACACATGCTAGCATGCAAGCCACATGCTAATAGCAACATGCTAGCAACATGCTAATCATGCTAGCAACATGCTAGCAACATGCTAGCAACATGCTAATCTGCTAGCAACATGCTAGCAACATGCTAATCATGCTAGATAGAAGCAAACATGCTAGCAACATGCTAATCATGCTAGCAACATGCTAGCAACATGCTAATCATGCTAGCAACATGCTTATCATGCTAGCAACATGCTAATCACGCTAAAATCATGCTAGCAAACATGCTAATCATGTTAAAATCATGCTAGCAACATGCTAGCAACATGCTAATCATGCTAGCAACATGCTAGTCACATGCTAATCATGCTAGCAACATGCTAAAAACATGCTAACGCTAAAATCATGCTAGCAACATGCTATAAACTAATGCTAATCACGCTAGCAACATGCTAGCAACATGCTAATCACACGCAAATGCTAAAATCATGCTAAGCATCATGCTAGCAACATGCTAACAACATGCAATCATGCTAGCAACATGCTAAGCAACATGCTAATCACATGCTAGCAACATGCTAGCAACATGCTAATCACGCTAGCAACATGCTAGCAACATGCTAGCAACATGCTAGCAACATGCTAATCATGCTAGCAACATGCTAATCATGCTAGCAACATGCTAGCAACATGCTAGTCATGTTAGCAACATGCTAGCAACATGCTAATCATGCTAGCAACATGCTAGCAACATGCTAATGCTAGCGACATGCTAGAATCATGTTAACAACATGCTAGCAAACATGCTAAATCATGCTAGCAACATGCTAAGCAACATGCTAATCATGCTAGCAACATGCTAGCAACATGCTAATCATGCTAGCAACATGCTAGCAACAATGCTAATCATGCTAGCAACATGCTAACAAACATGCTAACATGCTAGCAACATGCTAGCAACATGCTAATCATGCTAGACATGCTAGCGACATGCTAACAACATGCTAGCGACATGTTAGCAACATGCTAATCATGCTAGCAACATGCTAATCATGCTAGCAACATGCTAGCACATGCTAGAATAATGCTAGCAACATGCTAGCCATATGCTAATCATGCTAGCAACATGCTAATCATGCTAGCGACATGCTAAAATAATGCTAGCAACATGCTAATCATACTAGCAACATGATAAAATCATGCTAGCAACATGATAAAATCATGCTAGCAACATGCTAGCAACATGCTAATCATGCTAGCAATATGGTAACAAGATGCTAATCATGCTAAAAATATGCTAGCAAACATGCTAGTCACTAGTATCTGTCCAGCGCCGAGTTTTGCCACTGCAAGCACCATTCACATTTTCTTCTGGAAATGTACATTCTAGTTATTATTCTTCTTCTTCCACTTTTATTTCGGCGCGCTACTCCTCCCACAGTTTTTGTCACAGAGCCATGAATGAGGTGTCAAAACGTGCGGCCTAATCGGGAATCGTGTGCTATGACTTTTATAAGCGATCGGGGGTACGATGTTTGCCCCAGGGGCAAAATAGGGGCAAAATCAAACGCATTGACTTAACATTGAGAAAAACTTTGACGCCTCGTAGCTCAGAAAGTGGATTTCACAGAAATGTGAAATTTGCCACATTTCAAGAGGCTGGCAGGCTCTGTAAGACCATACCTCAAAATGGGGTAAAAGTTGCACCCCTGGGGGGCAGGAGCGTCCCAAATTTGCCCCATTGACTTAACATTGCGAAAAAAATTTGACGCCTCGTAGCTCAGAGAGTGGATTTCACAGAAATGTGAAATTTGCCACATTTCAAGAGGCTGGCAGGCTCTGTAAGACCATACCTCAAAATGGGGTAAAAGTTGCACCCCTGGGGGGCAGGAGGGTACTAAAATTTGCCCCATTGACTTTCAATGGTGTAGGACGGCCCATGAAATGGGCCGTCCTTTCAATTGAACCGCTTTTCAATTGAACATAACTCTGGATCACAGTGTCATAGAGACAAGGGGGCGGGCTCATTTGACTCAGACGACCAATCAGCATCTCAGGATCATTGTGAAGCTATCAAGCCACGCCCCTAGCAACCATTTAGAGCACCTTAGCAACACGTCCCATAGACTTCCATTGAAAGAGATCAAAGGGATATCTCAGGATAGAAGTGTCATAGAAACATGAGGGTGGGCTCGTTTGACTCGGGGCAGCAAGCAGCCAATCCTGAATCACCTCAACACACACTGGCCACGCCCTAGCAACCATTGTCGAGCACCTTAGCAACCAAAATTCACAGACTCATAGCTCAGAGAGTGGATTTCGTAGAAATGTGAAATTTGCCACATTTGAAGAGGCTGACGGGCTCTGTAAGAACATACCACACAATGGGGTAAAACTTGCACCCCTGGGGGGCAAGAGCGTCCCAAAGTTGCCCCATTGACTTGAAACCGCTTTTCAATTGAACATAACTCTGGATCACAGTGTCATAGAGACAAGGGGGCGGGCTCATTTGACTCAGACGACCAATCAGCATCTCAGGATCATTGTGAAGCTATCAAGCCACGCCCCTAGCAACCATTTAGAGCACCTTAGCAACACGTCCCATAGACTTCCATTGAAAGAGATAAAAGGGATATCTCAGGATAGAAGTGTCATAGAAACATGAGGGTGGGCTCGTTTGTCTCGGGGCAGCAAGCAGCCAATCCTGAATCACCTCAACACTCACTGGCCACGCCCTAGCAACCATTGTCGAGCACCTTAGCAACCAAAATTCACAGAGAAATATCTTCCATTCTGAATGTCACAGAGGCGTGGGAGTTGGTTTATATCATTCATACTGACAAGAAGCCTTTGGAGTATCGTGATTGCTAGCTGCCAAGCCACTCCCTAGCAACCAAACAGAGTACCCTAGCAACCGTTTTGCAAAACCTATATCTCTGCATCAGAACATCGTAGAGAGATGGGGGTTGGTTTATACATTCACACTGACTTTGGAGCTTCATGATTGGCAGCTGCCAAGCCACTCCCTAGCAACCAAACAGAGTACCCTAGCAACGGTTTTGCAAGACCTATATCTCTGCATCACAACATCGTATAGAGATGGGGGTTGGCTCTTTTGACTCATACTAGCAAACAGGACTTGCTACATGCTACACATGCTAGCAGTGAATAGCTACATGCTAATAGCGCTTAGCTAAGTATTAAATCATGCCAATAAAATGCTACAAACTCCATAGTAACCATCTGTTACAACTACCAACCACCTAGTAACAACATAGCAACCACTCAGATTACCCTAAATGCTAATCATGCTAGCAACATGCTAGCAACATGCTAATCATGCTAGCAACATGCTAATCACGCTAAAATCATGCTAGCAACATGCTAATCATGCTAAAATCATGCTAGCAACATGCTAATCATGCTAGCAACATGCTAGCAACATGCTAGTCACATGCTAATCATGCTAGCAAACATGCTAAAAACATGCAAATCACGCTAAAATCATGCTAGCAACATGCTAGCAACATGCTAATCATGCTAGCAACATGCTAGCAACATGCTAATCACGCTAAAATCATGTTAGCAAACATGCTAATCATGCTAAAATCATGCTAGCAACATGCTAGCAACATGCTAATCATGCTAGCAACATGCTAGTCACATGCTAATCATGCTAGCAACATGCTAAAAACATGCTAATCACGCTAAAATCATGCTAGCAACATGCTAGCAACATGCTAATCATGCTAGCAACATGCTAGCAACATGCTAATAATGCTAATCATGCTAGCAACAGCAACATGCTAGCAACATGCTAGCAACATGCTAGCAAATCATGCTAGCAACATGCTAGCAACATGCTAGAAACATGCTAAAATCATGCTAGCAACATGCTAATGCAACATGCTAAATCACATGCTAGCAACATGCTAGCAACATGCTAGAAACATGCTAAAATCATGCTAGCAACATGCTAAGCAAACATGCTAATCATGCTAATCATGCTCATGCTAGCAAATGCATGCTAAAATCATGCTAGCAACATGCATGCTAGCAACATGCTAGCAACATGCTAGCAACATGCTAATCATGCTAGCAACATGCTAGCAAACATGCTAATCATGCTAGCAACATGCTAGCAACATGCTAATCATGCTAGCAACATGCTAGCAACATGCTAATCATGCTAGCAACATGCTTATCATGCTAGCAACATGCTAATCACGCTAAAATCATGCTAGCAAACATGCTAATCATGTTAAAATCATGCTAGCAACATGCTAGCAACATGCTAATCATGCTAGCAACATGCTAGTCACATGCTAATCATGCTAGCAACATGCTAAAAACATGCTAATCACGCTAAAATCATGCTAGCAACATGCTAGAAACATGCTAATCACGCTAGCAACATGCTAGCAACATGCTAATAATGCTAAAATCATGCTAGCATCATGCTAGCAACATGCTAACAACATGCTAATCATGCTAGCAACATGCTAGCAACATGCTAATCATGCTAGCAACATGCTAGCAACATGCTAATCACGCTAGCAACATGCTAGCAACATGCTAGCAACATGCTAGCAACATGCTAGAAACATGCTAATCATGCTAGCAACATGCTAATCATGCTAGCAACATGCTAGCAACATGCTAGCAACATGCTAGTCATGTTAGCAACATGCTAGCAACATGCTAATCATGCTAGCAACATGCTAGCAACATGCTAATCATGCTAGCGACATGCTAGAATCATGTTAACAACATGCTAGCAAACATGCTAATCATGCTAGCAACATGCTAGCAACATGCTAATCATGCTAGCAACATGCTAGCAACATGCTAATCATGCTAGCAACATGCTAGCAACAATGCTAATCATGCTAGCAACATGCTAACAACATGCTAATCATGCTAGCAACATGCTAGCAACATGCTAATCATGCTAGCGACATGCTAGCGACATGCTAACAACATGCTACCGACATGTTAGCAACATGCTAATCATGCTAGCAACATGCTAATCATGCTAGCAACATGCTAGAATAATGCTAGCAACATGCTAGCCATATGCTAATCATGCTAGCAACATGCTAATCATGCTAGCGACATGCTAAAATAATGCTAGCAACATGCTAATCATACTAGCAACATGATAAAATCATGCTAGCAACATGATAAAATCATGCTAGCAACATGCTAGCAACATGCTAATCATGCTAGCAATATGGTAACAAGATGCTAATCATGCTAAAAATATGCTAGCAAACATGCTAGTCACTAGTATCTGTCCAGCGCCGAGTTTTGCCACTGCAAGCACCATTCACATTTTCTTCTGGAAATGTACATTCTAGTTATTATTCTTCTTCTTCTTCCACTTTTATTTCGGCGCGCTACTCCTCCCACAGTTTTTGTCACAGAGCCATGAATGAGGTGTCAAAACGTGCGGCCTAATCGGGAATCGTGTGCTATGACTTTTATAAGCGATCGGGGGTACGATGTTTGCCCCAGGGGCAAAATAGGGGCAAAATCAAACGCATTGACTTAACATTGAGAAAAACTTTGACGCCTCGTAGCAGAAAGTGGATTTCAGAGAGTGGATTTCACAGAAATGTGAAATTTGCCACATTTCAAGAGGCTGGCAGGCTCTGTAAGACCATACCTCAAAATGGGGTAAAAGTTGCACCCCTGGGGGGCAGGAGGGTACTAAAATTTGCCCCATTGACTTTCAATGGTGTAGGACGGCCCATGAAATGGGCCGTCCTTTCAATTGAACCGCTTTTCAATTGAACATAACTCTGGATCACAGTGTCATAGAGACAAGGGGGCGGGCTCATTTGACTCAGACGACCAATCAGCATCTCAGGATCATTGTGAAGCTATCAAGCCACGCCCCTAGCAACCATTTAGAGCACCTTAGCAACACGTCCCATAGACTTCCATTGAAAGAGATCAAAGGGATATCTCAGGATAGAAGTGTCATAGAAACATGAGGGTGGGCTCGTTTGACTCGGGGCAGCAAGCAGCCAATCCTGAATCACCTCAACACACACTGGCCACGCCCTAGCAACCATTGTCGAGCACCTTAGCAACCAAAATTCACAGACTCATAGCTCAGAGAGTGGATTTCGTAGAAATGTGAAATTTGCCACATTTGAAGAGGCTGACGGGCTCTGTAAGAACATACCACACAATGGGGTAAAACTTGCACCCCTGGGGGGCAAGAGCGTCCCAAAGTTGCCCCATTGACTTGAAACCGCTTTTCAATTGAACATAACTCTGGATCACAGTGTCATAGAGACAAGGGGGCGGGCTCATTTGACTCAGACGACCAATCAGCATCTCAGGATCATTGTGAAGCTATCAAGCCACGCCCCTAGCAACCATTTAGAGCACCTTAGCAACACGTCCCATAGACTTCCATTGAAAGAGATAAAAGGGATATCTCAGGATAGAAGTGTCATAGAAACATGAGGGTGGGCTCGTTTGTCTCGGGGCAGCAAGCAGCCAATCCTGAATCACCTCAACACTCACTGGCCACGCCCTAGCAACCATTGTCGAGCACCTTAGCAACCAAAATTCACAGAGGAATATCTTCCATTCTGAATGTCACAGAGGCGTGGGAGTTGGTTTATATCATTCATACTGACAAGAAGCCTTTGGAGTATCGTGATTGCTAGCTGCCAAGCCACTCCCTAGCAACCAAACAGAGTACCCTAGCAACCGTTTTGCAAAACCTATATCTCTGCATCAGAACATCGTAGAGAGATGGGGGTTGGTTTATACATTCACACTGACTTTGGAGCTTCATGATTGGCAGCTGCCAAGCCACTCCCTAGCAACCAAACAGAGTACCCTAGCAACGGTTTTGCAAGACCTATATCTCTGCATCACAACATCGTATAGAGATGGGGGTTGGCTCTTTTGACTCATACTAGCAAACAGGACTTGCTACATGCTACACATGCTAGCAGTGAATAGCTACATGCTAATAGCGCTTAGCTAAGTATTAAATCATGCCAATAAAATGCTACAAACTCCATAGTAACCATCTGTTACAACTACCAACCACCTAGTAACAACATAGCAACCACTCAGATTACCCTAAATGCTAATCATGCTAGCAACATGCTAGCAACATGCTAATCATGCTAGCAACATGCTAATCACGCTAAAATCATGCTAGCAACATGCTAATCATGCTAAAATCATGCTAGCAACATGCTAATCATGCTAGCAACATGCTAGCAACATGCTAGTCACATGCTAATCATGCTAGCAAACATGCTAAAAACATGCTAAAAATCACATGCTAGCAAAAAATCATGCTAGCAACATGCTAGCAAACAGCAACATGCTAAATCATGCTAGCAACATGCTAGCAACATGCTAATCATGCTAGCAACATGCTAGTCACATGCTAATCATGCTAAAACATGCTAGCAACATGCTAGCAACATGCTAATCATGCTAGCAACATGCTATGCAACATGCTAGCAATGCTAAATAGCAACATGCTAGCAACATGCTAGCAACATGCTAGCAACATGCTAATCATGCTAGCAACATGCTAGCAACATGCTAATCATGCTAGCAACATGCTAGCAACATGCTAATCACGCTAGCAACATGCTAGCAACATGCTAGAAACATGCTAATCATGCTAGCAACATGCTAGCAACATGCTAATCACGCTAAAATCATGCTAGCAACATGCTAATCATGCTAAAATCATGCTAGCAACGTGCTAGCAACATGCTAGTCACATGCTAATCATGCTAGCAACATGCTAAAAACATGCTAATCACGCTAAAATCATGCTAGCAACATGCTAATCATGCTAGCAACATGCTAGAAACATGCTAATCACACTAGCAACAGGCTAGCAACATGCTAATAATGCTAAAATCATGCTAGCATCATGCTAGCAACATGCTAGCAACATGCTAATCATGCTAGCAACATGCTAGCAACATGCTAATCACGCTAGCAACATGCTAGCAACATGCTAATCATGCTAGCAACATGCTAGCAACATGCTAATCATGCTAGCAACATGCTAGCAACATGCTAATCATGCTAGCAACATGCTTATCATGCTAGCAACATGCTAATCACGCTAAAATCATGCTAGCAAACATGCTAATCATGTTAAAATCATGCTAGCAACATGCTAGCAACATGCTAATCATGCTAGCAACATGCTAGTCACATGCTAATCATGCTAGCAACATGCTAAAAACATGCTAATCACGCTAAAATCATGCTAGCAACATGCTAGAAACATGCTAATCACGCTAGCAACATGCTAGCAACATGCTAATAATGCTAAAATCATGCTAGCATCATGCTAGCAACATGCTAACAACATGCTAATCATGCTAGCAACATGCTAGCAACATGCTAATCATGCTAGCAACATGCTAGCAACATGCTAATCATGCTAGCAACATGCTAGCAACATGCTAGAAACATGCTAATCATGCTAGCAACATGCTAATCATGCTAGCAACATGCTAGCAACATGCTAGCAACATGCTAGTCATGTTAGCAACATGCTAGCAACATGCTAATCATGCTAGCAACATGCTAGCAACATGCTAGCAACATGCTAATCATGCTAGCGACATGCTAGAATCATGTTAACAACATGCTAGCAACATGCTAATCATGCTAGCAACATGCTAGCAACATGCTAATCATGCTAGCAACATGCTAGCAACATGCTAATCATGCTAGCAACATGCTAGCAACAATGCTAATCATGCTAGCAACATGCTAACAACATGCTAATCATGCTAGCAACATGCTAGCAACATGCTAATCATGCTAGCGACATGCTAGCGACATGCTAACAACATGCTAGCGACATGTTAGCAACATGCTAATCATGCTAGCAACATGCTAATCATGCTAGCAACATGCTAGAATAATGCTAGCAACATGCTAGCCATATGCTAATCATGCTAGCAACATGCTAATCATGCTAGCGACATGCTAAAATAATGCTAGCAACATGCTAATCATACTAGCAACATGATAAAATCATGCTAGCAACATGATAAAATCATGCTAGCAACATGCTAGCAACATGCTAATCATGCTAGCAATATGGTAACAAGATGCTAATCATGCTAAAAATATGCTAGCAAACATGCTAGTCACTAGTATCTGTCCAGCGCCGAGTTTTGCCACTGCAAGCACCATTCACATTTTCTTCCACTTCTTGCCTCTATGTATGGTGCTTGCCATTTTAATGGCAAAGCACAGTATTGTTATTGCTCATACTTATTATTATTATTCTTCTTCTTCTTCCACTTTTATTTCGGCGCGCTACTCCTCCCACAGTTTTTGTCACAGAGCCATGAATGAGGTGTCAAAACGTGCGGCCTAATCGGGAATCGTGTGCTATGACTTTTATAAGCGATCGGGGGTACGATGTTTGCCCCAGGGGCAAAATAGGGGCAAAATCAAACGCATTGACTTAACATTGAGAAAAACTTTGACGCCTCGTAGCTCAGAAAGTGGATTTCACAGAAATGTGAAATTTGCCACATTTCAAGAGGCTGGCAGGCTCTGTAAGACCATACCTCAAAATGGGGTAAAAGTTGCACCCCTGGGGGGCAGGAGCGTCCCAAATTTGCCCCATTGACTTAACATTGCGAAAAAAATTTGACGCCTCGTAGCTCAGAGAGTGGATTTCACAGAAATGTGAAATTTGCCACATTTCAAGAGGCTGGCAGGCTCTGTAAGACCATACCTCAAAATGGGGTAAAAGTTGCACCCCTGGGGGCAGGAGGGTACTAAAATTTGCCCCATTGACTTTCAATGGTGTAGGACGGCCCATGAAATGGGCCGTCCTTTCAATTGAACCGCTTTTCAATTGAACATAACTCTGGATCACAGTGTCATAGAGACAAGGGGGCGGGCTCATTTGACTCAGACGACCAATCAGCATCTCAGGATCATTGTGAAGCTATCAAGCCACGCCCCTAGCAACCATTTAGAGCACCTTAGCAACACGTCCCATAGACTTCCATTGAAAGAGATCAAAGGGATATCTCAGGATAGAAGTGTCATAGAAACATGAGGGTGGGCTCGTTTGACTCGGGGCAGCAAGCAGCCAATCCTGAATCACCTCAACACACACTGGCCACGCCCTAGCAACCATTGTCGAGCACCTTAGCAACCAAAATTCACAGACTCATAGCTCAGAGAGTGGATTTCGTAGAAATGTGAAATTTGCCACATTTGAAGAGGCTGACGGGCTCTGTAAGAACATACCACACAATGGGGTAAAACTTGCACCCCTGGGGGGCAAGAGCGTCCCAAAGTTGCCCCATTGACTTGAAACCGCTTTTCAATTGAACATAACTCTGGATCACAGTGTCATAGAGACAAGGGGGCGGGCTCATTTGACTCAGACGACCAATCAGCATCTCAGGATCATTGTGAAGCTATCAAGCCACGCCCCTAGCAACCATTTAGAGCACCTTAGCAACACGTCCCATAGACTTCCATTGAAAGAGATAAAAGGGATATCTCAGGATAGAAGTGTCATAGAAACATGAGGGTGGGCTCGTTTGTCTCGGGGCAGCAAGCAGCCAATCCTGAATCACCTCAACACTCACTGGCCACGCCCTAGCAACCATTGTCGAGCACCTTAGCAACCAAAATTCACAGAGGAATATCTTCCATTCTGAATGTCACAGAGGCGTGGGAGTTGGTTTATATCATTCATACTGACAAGAAGCCTTTGGAGTATCGTGATTGCTAGCTGCCAAGCCACTCCCTAGCAACCAAACAGAGTACCCTAGCAACCGTTTTGCAAAACCTATATCTCTGCATCAGAACATCGTAGAGAGATGGGGGTTGGTTTATACATTCACACTGACTTTGGAGCTTCATGATTGGCAGCTGCCAAGCCACTCCCTAGCAACCAAACAGAGTACCCTAGCAACGGTTTTGCAAGACCTATATCTCTGCATCACAACATCGTATAGAGATGGGGGTTGGCTCTTTTGACTCATACTAGCAAACAGGACTTGCTACATGCTACACATGCTAGCAGTGAATAGCTACATGCTAATAGCGCTTAGCTAAGTATTAAATCATGCCAATAAAATGCTACAAACTCCATAGTAACCATCTGTTACAACTACCAACCACCTAGTAACAACATAGCAACCACTCAGATTACCCTAAATGCTAATCATGCTAGCAACATGCTAGCAACATGCTAATCATGCTAGCAACATGCTAATCACGCTAAAATCATGCTAGCAACATGCTAATCATGCTAAAATCATGCTAGCAACATGCTAATCATGCTAGCAACATGCTAGCAACATGCTAGTCACATGCTAATCATGCTAGCAAACATGCTAAAAACATGCAAATCACGCTAAAATCATGCTAGCAACATGCTAGCAACATGCTAATCATGCTAGCAACATGCTAGCAACATGCTAATCACGCTAAAATCATGTTAGCAAACATGCTAATCATGCTAAAATCATGCTAGCAACATGCTAGCAACATGCTAATCATGCTAGCAACATGCTAGTCACATGCTAATCATGCTAGCAACATGCTAAAAACATGCTAATCACGCTAAAATCATGCTAGCAACATGCTAGCAACATGCTAATCATGCTAGCAACATGCTAGCAACATGCTAATAATGCTAAAATCATGCTAGCATCATGCTAGCAACATGCTAGCAACATGCTAATCATGCTAGCAACATGCTAGCAACATGCTAATCATGCTAGCAACATGCTAGCAACATGCTAGCAACATGCTAGCAACATGCTAGAAACATGCTAATCATGCTAGCAACATGCTAGCAACATGCTAATCACGCTAAAATCATGCTAGCAACATGCTAATCATGCTAAAATCATGCTAGCAACGTGCTAGCAACATGCTAGTCACATGCTAATCATGCTAGCAACATGCTAAAAACATGCTAATCACGCTAAAATCATGCTAGCAACATGCTAATCATGCTAGCAACATGCTAGAAACATGCTAATCACACTAGCAACAGGCTAGCAACATGCTAATAATGCTAAATCATCATCTGCTAGCATCATGCAACATGCTAGCAACATGCTAGCAACATGCTAATCATGCTAACAACATGCTAGCAACATGCTAGCAACATGCTAGCAACATGCTAATCACGCTAGCAACATGCTAGCAACATGCTAATCATGCTAGCAACATGCTAGCAACATGCTAATCATGCTAGCAACATGCTAGCAACATGCTAATCATGCTAGCAACATGCTTATCATGCTAGCAACATGCTAATCACGCTAAAATCATGCTAGCAAACATGCTAATCATGTTAAAATCATGCTAGCAACATGCTAGCAACATGCTAATCATGCTAGCAACATGCTAGTCACATGCTAATCATGCTAGCAACATGCTAAAAACATGCTAATCACGCTAAAATCATGCTAGCAACATGCTAGAAACATGCTAATCACGCTAGCAACATGCTAGCAACATGCTAATAATGCTAAAATCATGCTAGCATCATGCTAGCAACATGCTAACAACATGCTAATCATGCTAGCAACATGCTAGCAACATGCTAATCATGCTAGCAACATGCTAGCAACATGCTAATCACGCTAGCAACATGCTAGAAACATGCTAGCAACATGCTAGAAACATGCTAATCATGCTAGCAACATGCTAATCATGCTAGCAACATGCTAGCAACATGCTAGCAACATGCTAGTCATGTTAGCAACATGCTAGCAACATGCTAATCATGCTAGCAACATGCTAGCAACATGCTAGCAACATGCTAATCATGCTAGCGACATGCTAGAATCATGTTAACAACATGCTAGCAAACATGCTAATCATGCTAGCAACATGCTAGCAACATGCTAATCATGCTAGCAACATGCTAGCAACATGCTAATCATGCTAGCAACATGCTAGCAACAATGCTAATCATGCTAGCAACATGCTAACAACATGCTAATCATGCTAGCAACATGCTAGCAACATGCTAATCATGCTAGCGACATGCTAGCGACATGCTAACAACATGCTAGCGACATGTTAGCAACATGCTAATCATGCTAGCAACATGCTAATCATGCTAGCAACATGCTAGAATAATGCTAGCAACATGCTAGCCATATGCTAATCATGCTAGCAACATGCTAATCATGCTAGCGACATGCTAAAATAATGCTAGCAACATGCTAATCATACTAGCAACATGATAAAATCATGCTAGCAACATGATAAAATCATGCTAGCAACATGCTAGCAACATGCTAATCATGCTAGCAATATGGTAACAAGATGCTAATCATGCTAAAAATATGCTAGCAAACATGCTAGTCACTAGTATCTGTCCAGCGCCGAGTTTTGCCACTGCAAGCACCATTCACATTTTCTTCTGGAAATGTACATTCTAGTTAATGGTGCTTGCCATTTTAATGGCAAAGCACAGTATTGTTATTGCTCATACTTATTACTTGCAATTCGTCTTCTTCCACATTTCGGCGCGATACTCCTCCACAGTTTTGTCACAGAGCCATGAATGAGGTGTCAAAACGTGCGGCCTAATCGGGAATCGTGTGCTATGACTTTTATAAGCGAATCGGGGTGTACGATTTGCCCCAGGGGCAAAATAGGGGCTAAATCAAACGCATTGACTTAATTGAGAAAAACTTTGACGCTCGTAGCTCAGAAAGTGGATTTCACAAAATGTGAAATTTTGCCACATTTCAAGAGGCTGGCAGGCTCTGTAAGAACCATACCTCAAAATGGGGTAAAAGTGCACCCCTTTATTTCACGCTACTCCTCCCGCAGTTTTTGTCACAGAGCCATGAATGAGGTGTCAAACGTGCGCCTAATCGGGAATCGTGTGCTATGACTTTTATAAGCGATCGGGGGTACGATGTTTGCCCCAGGGCATAATAGGGCAAAAAAAAACGCATAGACTTAACATTGCGAAAAACTTTGACGCCTCGTAGCTCAGAGAGTGGATTTCACAGAAATGTGAAATTTGCCACATTTGAAGAGGCTGGCAGGCTCTGTAAGACCATACCTCAAAAGGGGTAAAAGTTGCACCCCTGGGGGGCAGGGGTCCCAAATTGCCCCCAGACTTTACATTGAAAAACTTTTGACGCCTCGTACCAGAGAGTGGATTTCCAGAAATGTGAAATTTGCCACATTTGGGGGCAGCTCTTTAAGACCATACCTCAAAATGGGTAAAAGTACCACCTGGGGGGCAAGGGTACTAAAATTTGCCCCATTGACTTTCTATGGTGTAGGACGGCCCATGAAATGGGCCGTCCTTTCAATTGAACCGCTTTTCAATTGAACATAACTCTGGATCACAGTGTCATAGAGACAAGGGGCGGGCTCATTTGACTCAGACGACCAATCAGCATCTCAGGATCATTGTGAAGCTATCAAGCCACGCCCCTAGCAACCATTTAGAGCACCTTAGCAACACGTCCCATAGACTTCCATTGAAAGAGATCAAAGGGATATCTCAGGATAGAAGTGTCATAGAAACATGAGGGTGGGCTCGTTTGACTCGGGGCAGCAAGCAGCCAATCCTGAATCAC
This sequence comes from Ptychobarbus kaznakovi, assembly GCA_027422405.1. Taxonomy (NCBI): domain Eukaryota; kingdom Metazoa; phylum Chordata; class Actinopteri; order Cypriniformes; family Cyprinidae; genus Ptychobarbus; species Ptychobarbus kaznakovi. The sequence goes on along the minus strand of CM049798.1, from coordinate 27,419,099 downwards.
CTCAACACACACTGGCCACGCCCTAGCAACCATTGTCGAGCACCTTAGCAACCAAAATTCACAGACTCATAGCTCAGAGAAGTGGATTTCGTAGAAATGTGAAATTTGCCACATTTGAAGAGGCTGACGGCTCTGTAAGAACATACCACACAATGGGTAAAACTTGCACCCCTGGGGGGCAAGAGCGTCCCAAAGTTGCCCCATTGACTTGAAACCGCTTTTTCAATTGAACATAACTCTGGATCACAGTGTCATAGAGACAAGGGGGCGGGCTCATTTGACTCAGACGACCAATCAGCATCTCAGGATCATTGTGAAGCTATCAAGCCAGCCCCTAGCAACCATAGAGCACCTTAGCAACACGTCCCATAGACCCATTGAAAGAGATAGATATCTCAGGATAGAAGTGTACATAGAAACATGAGGGTGGGCTTGTTTGACTCAGGCAGCAAGCAGCCAATCCTGAATCACCTCAACACCTGGCCCCGCCCTAGCAACATTGTCGCACCTTCCCAAAATACAGAGAATACTTCCATTCTGAATGAAAGGCGTGGGAGTTGGTTATATCATTCATATGACAAAAGCCTTTGGATATCGTGATTCAGCTGCCAAGCCACTCCCTAGCAGCACCAAAAGATACCCTAGCAACCGTTTTGCAAGACCATATCTCTGCATCAAACATCGTAGAGAGATGGGGTTGGTTTATACATTCACACTGACTTTGGGCTTCATGATTCAGCTGCCAAGCCCACTCCCTGCAACCAAACAGAGTACCCTAGCAACCGTTTTGCAGCAATCTCTGCATCAGAACATCGTATAGAGATGGGGGTTGGCTCTTTTGACTCATGCTAGCAAACAGGACTTGCTACATGCTACACATGCTAGCAGTGAATAGCTACATGCTAATAGCGCTTAGCTAAGTGCTAAAATCATGCCAATACAATGCTACAAACTCCATAGTAACCATCTGTGACAACTACCAACCACGTAGTAACACCATAGCAACCACCCAGATTACCCTAGCAACCGCCTACCAACACCCTACATTACCCTAGCAACAGGGTGTGTTTTTTTGCCACTGCAAGCACCATTCACATTTTCTTCTGGAAATGTACATTCTAGTTCTTCATCTTCTTCTTCTTTCACTTTATTTCGGTACGCTACTCCTACCGCAGTTTTTGTCACGAGAGCATGAATGAGGTGTCAAAAAACGTGCGGCTTAATCGGGAATCGTGTGCTATGACTTTTATAAGCATCGGGGTTACGATGTTTGCCCCAGGGGCAAAATAGGGGCAAAAAAAAACGCATAGACTTAAACATTGCGAAAAAACATTGACGCCTCGTAGCTCAGAGAGTGGATTCACGGAAATGTGAAAATTGCCAACATTTGAAGAGGCAGGCAGGCTCTGTAAGACCATACCTCAAATGGGGGTAAAAAGTTTGCAACCCCTGGGGGCAGGAGCGTCCCAAAGTTGCCCCATGACTTTACATTGCGAAAACTTTTACGCCTCGTAGCTCAGAGAGTGGATTTCACAGAAATGTGAACTTTGCCACATTTAAGAGGGCTGGCAGGTCTGTAAGACATACCTCAAAATGGGGTAAAAGTGCACACCTGGGGGGCAGGAGGGTACTAAAATTTGCACCATTGACTTTCTATGGTGTAGGACGGCCCATGAAATGGGCAGTCCTTTCAATTGAACCGCTTTTCAATTGAACATAACTCATGATCACATTGTCATAGAGACAAGGGGGCGGGCTCATTTGACTCAGACGACCAATCAGCATCTCAGGAACATTGTGAAGCTATCAAGCCACGCCCCCTAGCAACCATTTAGAGCACCTTAGCAACACGTCCCATAGACTTCCATTGAAAGAGATCAAGGGATATCTCAGATAGAAGTGTCATAGAAACATGAGGGTGGGCTCGTTTGACTCGGGCAGCAAGCAGCCAATCCTGAATCACCCTCAACACAAACTGGCCACGCCCTAGCAACCCTTGTCGCGCACTTAAGCAACCAAAATTCACAAGAGGAATATCTTCCAATTCTGAATGTCACAGAGAGGTGGAGTTGGTTTATATCATTCATACTGACAAGAAGCTTTGGAGTATCGTATTGCTAGCTGCCAAGCCACTCCCTAGCAACCAAACAGAGCACCATAGCAACCGTTTTGCAAGACCTATATCTCTGCATCAGAACATCGTAGAGGATGGGGGTTGGTTTATACATTCACACACTGACTTGGAGCTCATGATTGGCAGCTGCCAGCCACATCCTAGCAACCAAACAGAGCACCCTAGCACCGTTTTGCAAGACCAATATCTCTCTGCATCAGAACATCGTATAGAGATGGGGGGTTGGCTCTTTTGACTTATGCTAGCAAACAGGACTTGCTACATGCTACACAGCTAGCAGTGAATAGCTACATGCTAATAGCGCTTAGCTAAGTGCTAAATCATGCCAATAAAATGCTACAACACACCATAGTAAACCATCTGGACAACTACCAACCACCTAGTAACACCATAGCCAAACCACCCAGATTACCCTAGACAACCACCTATCAACCACCCAGAACACCCTAGCAACCGCCTAGCAACGCCCTAGCAACCCCCCAGAACACCCTAGCAACACCTAGCAACACCATAGCAACCACCCAGAACACCCTAGCAACCACCTAGCAACACCCTAGCAACCACCCAGAACACCCTAGCAACCACCTAGCGACCACCTAGCAAACCACCCAGAACACCCTAGCAACGCCTAGCAACCACCCAGAACACCCTAGCAACCACCCAGAACACCCTACAACCACCTAGCAACCGCCTAGCAACCACCCAGAACACCCTAGCAACCGCCCTAGCAACCACCCAGAACACCCTACAACCACCTAGCAACCGCCTAGCCACCACCCAGAA
>CM049798.1:27364570-27416082 GCA_027422405.1 Ptychobarbus kaznakovi | reverse complement strand
ACAGGTTAAACAAATGATTGATTTACATTCCATGAATGAGCAGCTCTCAAACTAAAAGCTTTTTTGGTGTTTTTTTGCACCTGTCCTTATATGAATATTATTTGACATTTCAAATTCAAGTCATATGAGGGTAAATAAAAATATCAGGATTTAATTTCGGGTCAAATGATTATTTTTCTCCCTGTTTGAAATTTTTGTTGTTTCTCTAATAAAATATTTTTTTCCAGTGTTGTGTTTTTTCTTACGTGCTCCTTCAGATGCTGCACTGATTTCTGCAGGGCGAGGATCTGGTGAAACAGAGGACTCTGCAGGACCGCCTTCAGAAGATTCAGCTTCTCCTCCGCAGGAACATCTGCTCCCTTTTCCTTCAAGCGAGACTGTAACCTCTCCAACGCTTGCAGACCAGGCTGGGTATCTGCCACAAACACACACACAGACACAGACACACAGAACACAGACACAGACACAGACACAGACACAGACAGACAGACACACACACACACACACAGACACACACACACACACACACACACACACACACACACACACAAACACCTGTAAGGAAACTCTGGAGACCACCGTCCGAAATGATTTCCAATCACAGAAACTATTCCAGCTTTGACAGCCTTTCATTTCTGTTTATTCACTAAAGTTTGACTATCGTGTCAGAAACGGTGATAGATCCGTCAGTCTGTGATGAGCTGCGGTATAATTTTTTTCTGTAATTCACTTTCTTTCTCACACAGGTACATTATCCGCTTAAATATTCAGGGAATATTTCAATAATTGAATTCATCTTCAGAGCGGCGTGGAGGATTGCATTGCCGTGAGGAGGTGCTTTGTCTTCTAATCGCACAGCCTGATGCCTCATGGGTATGAATGCTAGAGTACACATTCCTCTCACTGAACAAGAGAGTCAATAATTCACAGCGAAAGCTGGAAAAAACTTGCACATAGCTGTCTGGTGCTCCTCATTTAGGAGTCACACATGTGATCTTCACAGTCAAAAGTGACCTGACCCCTAAAATTCGACCCCCCCCCCCCCCGTTAAAAAAAACCCGTTTCTTTTTATTTTGTGTTTTGAGATAATTTAATGGTACTAATTAACATTTATGCAATAATTATTGATTTAAAAAATATAGGGGCCAATGAAATCAGTTTTATTTTTTCCCAAATGCCGATTTATTTAATTTTTCTGAATTCCGTTTTATTTTTTTCTCTAAATTCTGATTCTGACTTACAGTGCATTCAGGTTATAAATTTTTTTGTCATTATGTGTTCCCTGGGAATCGAACCCACGACCTTTGCGCTGCTAAACCAATGCTCTACCACTGAGCCACAGGAACACTCTATTACATGTACACACATAAATATTTTGGCCTAAATTTAACATTTATGTATTTGAATTACATGTAAAATTTGCATCCATTTGGATCAAACGGTTTTCACATAAACTAACAAACTTAAGGTGATGCATATTTATCAGTCATACATTGATAGGTCAGATTTCTGTAATAGTACTAATAAACTGAAAGTATAAACGCAGAATAACCAGCTTTATATATTTATCATCAATAAATCTGATTTGTTTCAATCACATACATTTAACTAACTAAATATAGCCGGTTCCACAGCTGGTAATATCTGATATGTATATAAACATATTTTCTATCTTAATAAATTGAATTGCTTTGACAATGAACATATTTTTATGGAAGCTGTTTCCACCACTGAACAAAAAATAAAACAAGGTAAATGTGACCTTTTCTCTCAAAAATGTATAACTCAATTGCGAGTTATAAAGTCCAATACTGAGGGGGGAAAAGACAGATTATTTTCTTACAATTGTGTTTATTTCTCGCAATTCTGCGATTTCATATCACGTAATTCTGATAAAAAAGGACTTCCATAGACTTTTGCTGATTCTAAGCAATTTTAAATAAAAATATGATTGTTTTTAAATACAAATCTGACCTGTTTCGTACCTGTTTTCCTGACTGCTTTAATTAGTTCATAAGTTTGTTTATGTTAAATCTGCAATGGACAGACATTTTATAAGCAATTCAAATACATAAGTCTTTAATTTAGGCCTAAATATTTTAGATCATGCCAATATTGTCTATGATCTCCTTAGTCTTATGCTGTGGGAAATGCAACACAGGTCTTCATTACAGCATTTGCTCATTTCCAGTTCAAAGCTGAATGTACAACTCAATTTCTGACTGCATATCTTATGATCATTATAGTCGCCGTTTGAGTTGCCCATGATGTTAAACTGTGTTTTTTATGCATTGTGTCTCATCTTTCCCAGCACACTCTTGTAAGTTTTTATTTTCCTGCTCAAATGAGTGAATGGAAATAAATGTTGTTCCTTCACAACAAGGCACAACGTGGCTTTCCAGAACCTTCACTCTCTCTGATCCTCTCTGGTGGAATGAGCTGCTTTGGATAAAAGCGTCTGCTAAATGCATGCATGTAATAAACAACTTTCATGAAAAAGCATATTTCATGTATGTGGGGGACTGAGCTGTTGTGTGTGACTGGTTTGTGCAGCCCCAGAATCAGGCCATTGGGAGCCGAGGGCATCAGAGAGCCGCTCTAGCCTCCAGGTTTGTCTGCAGAAGTCTAGGTCATGTCCATTCTCCCAGAGTGTGTCTAAACCAGTGTGTGCATCTCTTCAGAAACCACTGACTGTAAACAATCCCACAGCAAGCAAACTCTCACAAACACTTTCTTTCCACTTTTCCTTTCTGGGGTATATTTTTGGACACATCGGTGGCATGGAAAGTTACGAAGGACAGGTAACTCCAGCACTTTACAGAGAAGCTTGAGCTGTTTGGCCAGTGGCAGTAAGACGCAAAACTAAGATCAGCTTTATGTGTCTGCAAAAGTTTGGAGTTAATCCGATTATAAAAATACTGTAAAAATAATAATATTGTGAAATATTATTACAATGGACCTTTTTCACATTTCCGGGTTTCTCAGTTGGGTTAACTTGAAGAGCAGTGAATGGGAGAGTACCACAAATATATGTTTTGCATTCTCATTTTGTTCAAATAGCAAAATAAAAGCTCTACGATAGTGTTTTTCATGACTTTCAATAAAAGATAAAACATTGAGCGAGACTGATAACGGCAGTCAGAAGAGCAAACGATGTCAAATTTACCGTCCCTCCCATAGACGCTGCATTAGAAACACCCTTGCATAAGCATACAACTTTTTTTTTGTAATTTGATGCAAAGGTAATATAATACAAAGAATAGTGTTATAAATGTACATACATAAAAAAATACAAATATCAAAAACTTTTGAGGATTTACGATGCTGATGACCGTTCATCACAGTCTTGTGAAAAGGGTCCATTCACGATAACTGTTTTCTATTTGATTATATGTTAAAATGTAATTTATTTCTGTGATCAAAGCTGTATTTTCAGCATCATTACTCCAGTCTTCAGTGTCACATGATCTTCAGAAATCTCTTTACTGTCACTTTTGCTCAATTTAAAACGATCAGCTACTTTAAAATAATAAAATCTTACTGACCCCAAACTTTTGATTGGTTTGGTCTGTGGTATAGTAGTGAATTATGATTAGAACTAACTAAATACATTAATATTGAATGTACATTTAACCAGCAACACATTTAATGATTGCTTAATAAGACTTTTCAATTTCTACATAAAATCCAAAACTATTGTCTTAAGGGATGACATGGATTTATCTTAAAAAACAAGCCAAGAACCAGTCCAAGTCATATTTCAGTCCCATGTTTTTTACCTATATCATTTCTAATTACTATGCTTTTGCTTGTTTTAATTTTCCTGGTTAAATAATGGCTGGTCTTTCCAAAGCGTTCACTCGGTCTGCTCCTCTCTGGTAGAACAAGCTGCTTTGGATGAAAGTATCTGCTAAATATCATTTGTCATAGACAATAACATCTCTGAATTTAATAATGAGATGCCTTTAACTGAAAATTGAGTTTAAAGTGCAGTTGTAGTTTTTAGCGGCATCTAAGTATTTGTGATTAACCAACGGCTACCCCGCTCACCCCTCCCTAGAGAAGCTGGTGGCCGACAGGGCTAAGATTTTCGCGAGAACAACATATCGATACGCGCTCTGTAAGCAGTTTGTCCGTTTAGGGCTTTGAAACATATGGCGACTTCCTGTGAGGGGACCCGCGGTATATGTAGTTATAAATCGCTTTCTAAGAATAAAAACATAACAGTTCATTAAGCTCTTTATACTCCTCTGAAAACGTAGTTAGTATATTATATTGCATTTACTCTTCTATAGCTCCTATATAAATACCTTTAATCTTATTATTATACATTACTGACACTCTATCCTCCAATTTGATACTGTTAAGTGCTTTGACACAATCTGTATTGTTAAAAGCGCTATATAAATAAAGGTGACTTGACTAAACGCACAGATGTAAAATGCATAAATGTTACAAGCAAATTTTATTTAAAAAAGTTTACAAAACGAACAAACAAAGGACAACATGGGATTATCTTACAAAACATGTCAAGAACTTGTCTAGCTCATATTTCACTCCAAAATCAAATTATTATTATTATTTAAGAATTATTAATTAATTCTGTCCATGTGTCTCATTCTAGAGAAAAACACAACTGCCCTCCAGTTCACAACCAATTACCCACAATCCTGTGCGGACCAATCAGAATCAGAGGCCATATTTCCACAGAAACGCATGAACTTACCCATTGTTTCGATCATCTTGTGTGTCCTTCTGTCTTCATTACCTGGGCTTCACGTCATGCCTGAAATCAACACAGTTACATTTAGCCGTCACAAGTGCATTTGACTGAAGGGACATTTTATTGTTTGTAAATACAGATCAGTAGCAGTGCCTACATACCATGCTTTGCAATGTTGTTGTTGTCGACTAAAACGAATAAAAAATGATTTTGGTAACTGAAATAAAATCAATGAATGTAGAGCACCAGTTTGTATTTGCAGAAGACAGAATCAGGTTTGATTGCTTTAGTGGAGAAACTTATATTTCAGTATGTTTCTTAAATAAAGTTATTGTCTGACCTGGAGTAGCATAAAGAGTGAGTAAACAATGACAACTTTCATTATGGATCAACTATTTCTTTATGATTGCACTTGACTCAGAAGATATGTGACCCTGGAGCACAAAACCAGTCGTTAGTCGCCGGGGTATGTTTGTAGAAATAGCCAAAAATACATTGTTATGGGTCAAAATTATTAACAAAAATGTATGCCACAAATCATTAGGATATAGATCATGCTCCATGAAGATATTTTGTCAATTTCCTACCGTAAATATATATTTTTGATTAGTAATATGCATTGCTAAGAACTTCATGTGAACAACTTTAAAGATGATTTTCTCAAAATTTATATTTTCTTTGCTTCCTCAGATTCCAGATTTTCAAATATTGTCCGATCATAACAAACCATACATCAATGGAAATCTTATTTATTCATCTTTCGGATGATGTTTAAATCTAAATTGACCCTTATGACTAGTTTTGTGGTCCCGGGTCACATTTCTCAAAACTTAGAGAGCAACCAAACACCGCCAAACACATTCCAGTCTCAAATCTCAGAGGTCATGTGACTCGTGGGCAGACGAGCTCTCATCTGACCGCCCCGTGGTTCCCATGAGACCGGCTCTGGTTTCTTTAGAGACGCCTGTAAGCGACAGGTCTGCCATTGTGGGAGTTTTTATCATCACTGACTACAATGAGAGGAGGACGAGATTTACCGAAGAACCAGTGCTGACGTAAAACAGTCCAGGGTACGTTATTTCCTATCAGAGGCGAAAATTCTTGCCCTATCAGCAGTCTGGACAGCGTCTTGGTGTTTGACTGTTTCTGATAGAGTAACACATTTATAATGTTACACAAGATTTATATTCCAAATAGACACACAGTTCCCACAAAATAATATTGTGCAGCACAACTGTTTTCAACATTGATAATAATCAGCATATTATAATGATTTCTGAAGGACACTGAAGACTGGAGTAATGATGCTGAAAATACAGCTTTGATCACAGAAATACATTACATTTTACCATATAATTACATAGAAAACAGTTATTTGAAATTGTAAAAATATTTTACTGTTTTACTGTATTTTTGATCAAATGAAAGCAGTCTCAGTGAGCAGAAGATTTTTAAAACACATTTTAAAAATCATACCAACCCAAAATTGTGAACAGAAATTTTAATAATTACAAATAATTGTTACATATGTAGCGCTTTTCTGGGTACTCAAAGCACTTTTGTGACATAGAAAATTTCCCTCATCCACCACCAATGAAGAAGAAGAAGAAAAACAATCCCAGACTATGTTAAACTCAGGTTGATTTGCAATAAGAATAGGTTCATGAGTAGTGAAATGCAAATCAGGTCAGGTCCGCTCAATGGACAGTGCAAAATATGTAACACATATTGATGAGCACGGCTTACTATATTTTGGTTTGTTCTTTGAATTATTGGGTACGAAGAGCATCAAACCATTGTAACCCAATTGAAATTTCCCCTAATGCATTTTATGGTAACATTTCAACATTTGATTGTAGGAAACAATTAGTCAACTTTTGCATCATAAGCAAATCTCAGTACTGAAGCAAAAGCACTGCATTAGAATAGCAATAACTACCCGCTCGGCTAAACGCCCTCTATACGTTAACCTCGCAGCTGTGGCCGTCTCGTGTGGACTAATGCTCTTACGTGAGGAGGATTACCTTCGTCCTCCCTCCCATCATGCAGTTTAATTAACGTGACATCTACTGCAGGAGAAGATCAAGGGTGAATCCCATTTCTCTGTCTTACCCCTTCCCCTTCGTTTTACCCCTACCCTTGTCCCTCGAAACCGAGTGGTAAGCGCTAGGGGTGAAAACATACCCCTATGAAATGAGACACCACTTGGTTACGGTTACGTCATCATACATCGTCGCTAGCTGCTGCTACGTCACCAGAGGTGATAAGTGTTGATCATAAACTCTCCGTCTAAGAGTGTGTATGTCGATTGCGTGGGTTTTAGTGATGTTTTCTCTAGTCAGAGAAACGCGGGACTGTTTGCAAATCAGCAATGTAACGTTAGCGTGGAAAAATAGTGATTTTTTAAAAACGTTTCAATTAAGAACATTGTTGTAAATATATATGTACAGGACTGTGTAGAGCACAAAACAAGACTATCGTAATTTTAAATCAATAATTTAAGCCGAAAATACTTCCATTTATGGACTCGTGATGATCTGGCCGCAGTGTGTTCTGGGTACCCCTTGGTTTCAAGTAAGCTCGCGAAAATGCTTGGTTTTAAGGGGTATCTACCCCTTCCCCTTACCCCTACCCCTCGATCAAAACCGAGAATTGGGACAGCCCTTACTCTCACGTGAACGCGCAAAACTAAGGGGAAAGGGTAAGACAGAGAATTGGGATTCACCCCAAGTCTTTTCATGAGTAAAACAAAACGCCACGAGCAAACAAAAAGCATTTCAAGCAGATGCGTATGCCACTTCTGCAACAAAAACACAGCATATATCAAAGATAAGTTAGTTATAGTAGTGTTTATTACTCTGTAATTACAGTGTGATAAAGTCGTGAATGAGATATCACTGTTTGATGTCACACAGATGTAGCTGCATGTTATCTGCAATACACAGCAGCTGTTCAAACATTGGGAATGGTTGCCAGATTGTTTCAAGTACGCATTATTTGATATAGATATAGATTAAGAAGAGATATATAAGGTAAAGAAACTCAGTGCAGAAGAGATGGGCTCACAAATAAAGACTGAAGCACAGAAACGGGTCTGATGTGTCTTTTTGTGCACTTTTGAGTCCTTCAAAACACACTTTTCTCACTAGTTCAGTTTACTAACAATATCTAAACACATGCGGCACACCAGAATTGTCATATTGTACAAGAGATTATTTTTTAGAGAGAGAAAAAATTATGTAGGATTTACTTTGAAACTATTTCACTATTTCAAATAATTTCAAAGAAACATTGAATTAAACATGAACTTTAGATGTAGAAAGACTGAAATAGGAGGCTGCTTCCTTGTAAACTCTAATAATCTCTATTTTACTTAATTTCTTACACTGTACATCTAAAGTTATTTATTTTCCGTTAAAAATATTTAGTGGAAACAAATTGGAATAAAATGGCTGGCTTCTTTGTCTTACTGAGACTTATTTAATAACTAGCATTTATGCCTAAGCACACGTAATGAAATCATATTTTCATAATTTGATTGTTAAAGACATCTAATACACGTCTCATCGCATGCTCGTCTCCTTGTAACCAAGTACACTATCTTTAGGGACAGCACTGTTGCTGCTGGTGGAAATGATGTCACAGATGAAGGTCAAACATGTATCTACAATAGTTGAGTATATGAATTTAGTTTATTTCACTCTTTGTTTAGACCGTCGCCGGTTTTTACAAAGGTAATCATTATTTTGTGATAATAATTTTTTTAAGAATATGTCCAGCACAAAGGGAAAAAAATAAAAAGCATCATAAAATGCTTCAACAAATAGAAGAAATGATAGCTGTAATGTGACCTTCATACAGCGACCCAATCTAAACTTGGTGTTTTGGGACAGTGTGTCAGATAACGCGCGTCCCGTTACTCGCTGATCTCTTTGTGTCCACACACAGGCCTGTCGGGAATAAATCCGCTTTTCGTACCGGGCACGGATGAAGCAACAGGCTGCTGGCGCGACGAACGACGAGAAAAGTTGACCAAACGGAGCAAATAAAGTGCGGGAAACGGCAATAAAACAACGACGCACGGCGGCGAACATCAAAGAAGCGATGATGCGCGCGACACTGTTTCATTCCAAAAAAGCGCGTTTGGTTACAATGTATCTCAAGCCGCTCAGATCAAAGCCGCCGCGCCAGTCACACACTCACGGAGAATTGATTTGAGAATAACTTACATGAACGGCGGTATCTCGCTACGGGACGGAGCTTGTCCGGTTGTGTTGTGTTAAAGATGGGCGCTGTGTTTGAAACTGGAGCCGCCCCGCAGACACACACACACACACACAACACACACACACACACTGCGCCGCTCCGTGGCTGCCGCGACCACTGAACCCCTGTAAACCTCACAAACATCTGAAGAAAACTGCACTGGGATAGATAAGAGAACCTGTTTGGTTCAGGCATATTTTATTACTAGACACAGAAAATCATATAGTCAGTATATATATATATATATATAACCGGGGCTAGTTGTCACACGGTAAAGTTGTCATTCTAGTAGCTTGCAGCAGTGAAAGATCAATCCACAGCTTTCACATTCCACTGGGCAAAGATTGCAGACATACCTGTCCCGCTCTCCTCTCCCTCTTCTCCTCGGGTCACCAAAAGTTCACTTAAAGAGGGTTTATGTGTCATAATGAACTCATTGTTTCCCATGTTCACCATGGTAAAGTAATTGACCCAGTGTGATCCCAAAGTAAAAAGAAGAGTCTTATAAATACATGGTTTTTATAAAGTACTGTTATAAAACAGCTGTTTAGCCTGTGTAGATATGCCTGGTTTTACTTTTTACACAATTTTTTATTTTCTATGTAATGTTTTATTTTGTCTATATGTTATGTTTAGGGTAGAGTGGGGAAAACTGCCCCTTTAAGGATTGTGTCATTTATTTTCAGTGAAACAATAGTTAAACGTGTTCAGAAAAGTTATCATAATTTTAGGGACAATGACATAAATTATAAACCAAGTATGAAAAATGTCCAGAGTTTTCATGTTATTAGATTTTTAACAAAAATAAAATGTTGTGCCAAGGGGGGTGTTTCACCCCACCTCTGGGGTAAAAAGCCACCATGGGTGGGGTAAAATGCCCTCCAGTCTGACAAAGCAATGCTCTGCTACTTTGTTGGAAACGAAGGAGCGCGGAGATGAAGGAGATTAATATTCTACTGTCTTTATTCATCCAAATAAAGCCACACAGGTAACAAGCAGGAAACACACACGTAGCAACTTAAGGGGGTTTGACGTACAATATACCGGACAATCAAGACAAGGAAACACAGGGCTTAAGAACACTAGGTAATTACTAAAACACAGCTGGAACAAATGAACATAATTGGAACTAAACGAGGACAGGAAACGGGAAGGACCAGATACGGGAGCACAAGGGGAACAAAACACAAGACAAGCCTGACATTTGCTTTAAACATTTACAGCAAATCCAGAGTACATGCAGTTTTAGCTTAAATTTAAAAATATATAATCAATAATTATGCATTACAAAATTATAATAGTCTATTTGAAAAAGTTAGCTAAAGCTAACTGGCTAGCTACCTAGCTACCTGATGCTAACTTGAGGTAATTTTTAAACATAAAGTCCAAATATTTTTATTCAACCAACCAGTTAGAATGAATTTGATGGAAAACAAAGGATGTGATGTTCAGAACAGAATAACTAGTAATTGCTCATTGCCCCCTGGGGGCGTTTTACCACACACACACACTATTTTTTTATGTCATTCTGAAAATATAATTATATTTTTATTAAATAACACGTACTCCCAATCTACTGTTCTCATGTCATATATAACTGTGATGTTCTTCTAAACAACACGCTTTAAAACCCTTTTCTTCTTACTGCTGTAAACTAGATCATTACTTTCTCTCCAGAACATCACCAGTGTCAGCTTCATAGTGAACACTTCTACATCACGCTCGTCAACGTAGACCATAGTTACAATAACACATTATCTTGACTTTATCTCGTGGCTATTTTGGGAAAAACAGTAAGGGGGGGGGGGGGGTTATCACACTCTACCCTATATGTTTTAAACCCATCTATATGAATACATATACATATATAATACATATTATTATGTAATACATATTTTTCAGAGTATAATAACAATAAAACCACAGATTTTGAAGGTGCTGAAATTGGACTCTATATATACATCTTTTCAAAATGTATTCAGTGGATTGATGAAAGAAAATAAAACAATATGTGAAACATAATTTTTTTTTTGTATTTTCCAAACAATATAAAGACAGAAATGCACTAATAGTGCAAGGTGAAGTTGCATTCATTTTCCCAAATGGGTAGTTATAAATAAGGCAAAAAGAGAGCAAAGAGCAAAACTTGAAGCTAGCAAAGAGAGTACTGGTACAAGGAGTATCAGTTTTACTGATGTGTTAATCCACATTGTTATGTAACTGCCTTATCCCGGTCTTAAAGAAATAAAGTGCACGGTCCGAGCGGTTTCTGCCACTGGCCACAAGTTTAAATTAGATGTTGAATCCCAGATTTTCAGGATGTTTTTATGGTGTCAGACTGATGACCCTGCTGTATATTCCTGCAGATGTGACCTGCACCTAAAATACAAGAAACCCAGCAGGACCATTCATCAAAGACTTTATTGGACATAACACTCCTGTTTTAATTCCAGTGTCAGGATGACTAATTCATTAGGATGTAGAGGGAATATCATAACTAATTAGGTGCACTGCCTCTCCCAGAAAATACTTATCAGAGTAGCATTACCGCGCTGCATGCAACTCTCAGACAGGAATTCATCCTGTTATGCTTGCAATGCACGAGATAACACATTGTGTTCAATGTTATTAGTGTTTTATAATCGTGTTTTGTTTTCTAAATAACAGATGAAAACAATTTAATGCATGCTCAACATTGTTTCCTCTTTTAGAAAGTCATTGAAGCAAACTAATTGGTGAACTTTAAATAAATCGATGAAATGAAATTAAATTTTGTTGAATATGTCCTCACCCTTGGGCCATCCAAGATTAGGATGAGTTTGTTTCTTCATCACATTTGGAGAAATGCAGCGTTACACCACTTGCTCAGCAATGGATGCTCTGCTGTGAGTGAATGGGTGCCGTCAGAATGAGAGTCTGATAAAAACATCACAATAATCCACACCACTCCAGTCCATCAGTTAATGTCTTGTGAAGCTGTGTGCTTGTAAGAAACAAATCCATCATTGAGATCTTAATTTAAAAAAAACAAGTCCCCTTCTTTCAGTGAAAAAGTGGTCAGGTCTGAATCAGGAGAGAAATCTGCACAGATCAAGCACCGTTTACAAGCCAAAACAGTCCAAGATGTTAACACAAGTTGTTAACTCATGTTAAAATACAGTTTTTACATACCCAAACAAGAGGTTTTGTCAGATTTATATCACTTCTGGGTACAAATTTGCCCTCAAACACACTGAGAACCGTGGCGCTGAAACACCTGGAGAAGAAGAAGTCCCTTGCGCTCATTGTTTTACAGGATTAGCGTCTCCTCTTTGTACCAGTTGTGACATTCTGATCAAATCAAATTAAGTGACAATGCCACTGAAAGTTAAATGTATCACAGTCCCTTTAGGGCCTATACAAACACCTCTTCAGTTAAACTCGCCTCTGTAAGCCATCAACAGACTGTAAGTGAAACAAGCCCCTTGTCTCTGAAACACAGGCTCATTGGAAATACATGACTCTGGCTATATTACTGCAGAACCTGAAATACATTGCTCTAGGTCTAAGTCATTGCATTTTACAGATGACACGTCCACAAGAAGTGCTATAAGCTATATCATTTTCCTTCATGGCAGATGCAGGTTTATTAGACAGCACAGCGTCATGAAAAAAGCATGCATGTAAGTACATAAGGGTTGCAAAATGATATTGCGTTCCTTGTAACACATTTCACAGCAGCTTTAAAGCAGAATGTCTTTCACTAAATAGTTTGTTCAATGCTCTTAAAACAGTTAAACATTTTAATGCACTGGTTGTTGTTTCTATCACGGCAGTTCGGAAATGTCCTGAGAGGTGTGCTAAAAGCTTCACAAACCTAAAGTGAACATGAGGTAAATACACACCGCTGAAGCAATCATCCCATTTTATCTGGCTTCTACAGTCTGAGGTCTTTTATCGTGATTTGTGCTTCACAGGATTTACACCCGAGTGCTTGTATCTCAAGTTTAATGCTGTACCGGGTGCGCTATCGAGCAAGTTTACAACACCAGAAAAGCCAAACATACGGAGCTGGTTATGTGATGCAAACATCAAATTGATTTAGTTAACAACTCATGCACTATGGTAAGTGTTTTTAGGGAATATTACACAGTATTGTGCGAGGAACCACATGAAAATAAATCTTTATTAATCAATAATCTGCCCAAGTAATCATAATTTGTGTGAAAAGGAATAGAAGTTGTTGGTATTTTACTATTTGCAGTGTTTTGTATGTATTGGTTCAGTTTTTCAGAAACATAGCCAGAGTGAGATGTTATTTGTTTCAATATCCATCTCCTGGATGGAGCGTGCACCGGAAACCCTTCGAGGTCGGCTCTGTATCCAGGGACTGTTGGTGGTACCGGACTCTAAAGCAGAAACTGTAATGAGACTGGATCATTCGCCTCCTATAGCAGGTCATTTGAGGATAAAAATGAAGTTTGATCGTTTCAGGGATCACTTCCACTGGCTTGGCTTGCAGAGTGACACAAATCAGTTCTGCCAAAACTGAGATATGAGACAGCAAACATTCCTCATCAAGCCCCCGCTGACGACTTATATTAATCCCTGATGCTAACTACACATTCTTGGCCTGGCAAGCAATTAGGATTTTATTTGACTTCAACACCCAAGCTGTGCTGGTTGTCATAATCTGGATGTTTCAAATTAAACTGGAACGTTTTCTCCTTAAATGCAGGCGTGTTGGGAAAGCGGGAGTTGGATCATACAATGGAAAATTCTGAGGTGTTGTTACTGCAATATGGCCAGTTATTTCCATCAGAAATATACACGTTCCCACACATTATTTCAGTCTGGGAGCAGGATGATCAGTGGCCTCTGAGGAAGCAGAAGAAGGGGAAAATCTTACGCTCCTTCCAAGTGAAACAGAATACTTAAGTGCAAAGTTTGTGTTTTTAGACACATAATTGCATGCTAAATGCAATTAAATAAAATGTATTATAGTTTCAATTTATATTAAATGCAAGTTGAACTTAAAAAAATGAACTCAAGTAGGACTTAAGTACATCTAATTTTATAATTACTTCTATTGGCGTTGAAATATGGTTAAAGTACTGCTGAATGTACTGACAAGCATTCAATCCGTATACTGTAATTTCTATTAAAACTTGTATGTCATTTTGTTATATATTTGTAATTAAAACTTTGTAATGATTAAGTTGCAATTTAGCACATTTAAAATCTTACTTTTAAATGTAAAATTGAATAACACACTACAGTAAAAATCATAAATCTTCATAAAAATCGTACTTTACGTGTGTTTTGGTACGTTAGTCAACACATCAAAATAAGTTTACTTTAACATAAGATTATGATTTAAAATGATGATGTAAAATTTTCTTTCAAGTAAAATGTTATTTTTTTTTTATTATTACAAATTACACTTAAGTCTACTTAAATGTGTTAAGGAACAATCATGAAATTGCATCTCGTCAAGTCACTTAAGTGGCCTTTTAAATAATTATTAATATTATATCATCTGCTGGTCGCTGTGATTTTGCCAAGTAAGACATGTTCCTAGATCAACATCTTTTGTTACTGCCCAAAAATATAGACTTGACCCAATCCCTACCCCTGCACCTAACCCTACCCATAATTTATTCCTAAAATGAGTGGGAAATGATAGCTGATTAACAAGGTGTCGAAGCACCTAACCCTAAAACAGATATTTCCTGAAAAGTTATATCTCAGTTCTGATTGGTTGATTGTAATGTTGTTCCAGGATCAACAAGGATGTTGTACTTGGTGAAATCACGCTCACCGTCATCTGCTAGTACTTGTTTTTAAAATATATTCTTTAAGAATAAACATAATTTAAAGGCTGAAATGATAATTGAAATAGTTCCACTCAGATTGCTTTGTCTGTCACAGTGACATTGTCTGTGTATTAGTGACGAATCCTTCTCCTCAAACCCCACATGATGCCCCAGACTCTCACACCATCATATTGGCTCTCAGCGTGGGTCACGGTCACCATTTGTTCTGGGTGAATGGAGTCAGACGGCTCAATCTCTCCCGCAGCTTGTCCCAAATCTGAAGTCCTGTTTGGAATCGGTCATTCTGGAGCAGAAATCCTGCTGTTTACCCATAGCGGTCATAAGAAAGACTGAATATGAATGCTAAATTATATAAAGCTTAATCACACGAGTCTACAACATGCTTCAAAGTCGTCCTTGATAAAACAGCAGAGTAAAGTTACACATTTTCTTAAAACATCATGTATGCGACTCTGGAGTATCTTAAGTGTCTTAAGTAGCACAGGTATATTTGTAGCAGTAGCCATATGGGTCAAAATTATAGATTTTTATTTTATGCCAAACATCATTAGGAGATTATGTAAAGATAATGTTCCATGAAGATATTTAGTAAATGTCCTACTGTAAATATATCAAAACCTATTTTTTGATTAGTAATATGCATTATAATGGGATCAGGTGTCCATCTGCACGTCTTCAACTCGCTGATTAGTTTTAAACAAGCTGAAATTTAGGTGCAATCCAACCACATTATGCATGATATTTCATAACCAGTTTTCATTTTGAACAATTTGTAGTATCTATTAGTTAACACAAATATGAGTTTTTAATTACTTCTGCATTCCAAGAAGCATGTAGGATGAATCTTTTTAAAGGGGTCATGAGCTGCCTTTGTTTTTTATTATTGTGTGCTGTTCTCTGAGGTGCACTTATAATGTATACTTTAAAGGTGATTTTCTATATATATATATGTACAATGAGTGCATTTCACACAAGTGTTATTCTTTTTTGTAACATGCTATTAGTATGTAACAGAAGGTTAAAAAATATATATATAATAAAAATAACATTTATTTTATTACTGTTGTTTGTCTGTTTTTATGTCATGTGGTTTTCAGTAGTAACAGTTTGTGGAAAAGTGTTTCAGTGAAATAATTATATTCTGAGAGATGTATGAAGGTTTTTTTTGGTTTTAGGCCATTCTGGATGAAATATTAACTGTTGCGCAGGCAGAAATGTTGGCAGAGATTGTATAAATATGAATGCATGGGGATTTTTTTTAACCTTTGTTTACAAAACTGTGGCAGTAACCATGAGGAGATATCTTTGTATCTTATTTACCCCCCAAAAGGTGCATATTGAGGGTTACCTCAGAGAAGTAATACCTGTAAGGTTCATAATTGTAAGTAAGGGGTAAATATGGTACAAAGTTGTCACCCTGAGGGGACCAAGGGATAATTTGAACATTTAGGAATCCTTTCACAAAACTTAGGTCACTTTCAATACTCTTCATACAGCGAGCACAACATCAGTCTGTGTGGACTAAACTGTGATCTTTTTTTTAATTGCTATAGCATAAAATGCATTCAATGTCCTCATCTTCTAAAATCCATAAATACAATATATCACCTAAATCAAAAACCTTTCATTCTCCTCACTTACACATTTTTTTTTAATAAAAAGTATCAAATCTGTCACTGGGGTGGTACTCTCAAAAAGTGATAATATGTACACTTTAGGCACAAATATGTCACTTTAAGGGATTAAAACACACCCTTTAGACATGAATAAGACACACACGCGTAACATTTGAACGGGTCTCATTGACAGCTTTTGTAACTTTTTTGTAACTCCTGAGAAAATAGGGTGGTACCATTTCAAACATGGACTAATATATACTAATAATGTAATAATAATGTAGTAATGATGTAGTTTTAAGGCATTATTTTGTACTATTTAAAGGTATAAATGCACAAAGATGTACCTTTTAGCTTTTGTACCTTTGGGTACCGCACCAAAGACAGCTTGTGTACCTTTTTTTCCAGCACCTGCAAAACACCACGTTTTGGTACATTTTTCAAGTGTTAAGACATTGTTTTAAAAACTGATAAAACCCATTAAAAAATGACAAACTAAATGCATTTCTGCATTTATAATCAAATCAAATGATAATCATTCCAAAAACACTTAATTGCAATGTCAGCTAAAATTGCAACCAGGTTTGTCTCATTTCTATCTTTTAATAAATGTAGACAAATTGCACATTGATTTTGTTTGGAAATATGCAAGACTGATTAGAGTGGAGAAGTTCAGCAGCTGCATCAATATTACACATTTTCCAGCAAAGCCACAGGCGAGACGTGCATCCTTCAATGATACAGTTTTACATTTTAGTACTGACGTTTTGAGACCTATTACAGCAATTATTTTGTGTTTTTGGATCCAAAGTTAGCCTCCCACAGGAGGGAGAGGTTCAATCCTTTCAGATGTGCAGGAAATTGCCAACAATGCAATAAACGGGTGGGAAATATTACCTTTGGGAATGTGAATATGGTCAGCACAGAACAATTACCAGAGTCCTGGAGAAACGTAAACAAACAAACAAAAAAGGATTTACTTCAGTTTGTAAAATTAATTACCAACCAAATAAGCAGCAGTCAATATTAAAAACCTCCAGATCTCAGATTACACTGTGTTTAGTGTCTTCACACGTTTCGCTGCTCACTTGCTCTTGATAATAACACTACAACATTTTCATCAACGCTTGGATCCCAAATAAAACATGGGTATCGCCTGTTTCCTGAACCATTTCACAAGATTAAAAACAGAAGTACTAGGATGGGCTGGGAATGCTGCATTACAAATAATAACACAAACCAGTGTTAACGATTCCAAAATATGAATCCATATTCCACATTTGACATATACAGAAATGAGAAAAACTCAATATAGAAAATGCAACAGCACCTCCGTTAGTAGACCTAAACATGAAAAGGGCTCTACACACTGAATTTGAAATAGTGGAGAAATGTCGTACTTCTTTTGTAAAGTAATATTTTTAATTTAATGAAAAATGCTGTGATTGTACAAACATGCTAATGTTGTGACAGCCATGAAAGTGTCACACCTCTGGGGTCCGTTCTTCGTACCTCGCTTAATACATCGGAGATGATTTGAGAGATGCAAGATCTTCTAATCGTGATGACTGGTCTCTGGATAATTGGGTTCTTCAAATGAATTTGCGTATTAGATTAAAATATCTGGAATAAGTTGTCTTAGATTACAGCGCGTTCTCGTGTTCCCTGAAAAGGGCAGATGTATCGAAACCACGATCAGCAACGCAGCGATTGGCTGCCGGCAAGACAGCAACGTTATGACATCATATCATTAAAAATCACACCTGACACATTTCTGGACCTTTATAAGGAAACAGCCAAGCGAACAAAACTATGTACATGCATATAGATAAATGAAATTTCTAGTATTTGTACAGGCTTTACATTTTTACTTCAGTGTTGTAATCAGCCATTCATTTAATTTGATATTTGAAACAGATTTGTCACGTGACAGCATTAAATACAGTTTCTTAAAGATCATGTTATCTGCATCTCCTGCTCCATCAAGCCACATCCCATAATATCTGTCCCCAATCAAATTAATGCAAGGCTCAGATTCACTGTACAGCATGTGTGTAAGACTCCAATACAATTATAAAGTAATTATTTCATCACTAATAAATCTTTCAATGAGTACAACTGGCTATGTCTATAGTATTATAGACTACACAACAATGTAAGCTTATTTCAAAATTAATTTTAAATATATTATTATTTTAAATTATTATCCCTGGACCAGCAGGGTACTCTTATAATAAAGTAGCAGTGGCTGTGACAGATTTTAAGTATCAATTCTGCTTAAAAAGATGTGATCTGATCCTGTTTACATGATATAAGCTGCTCCCGAGCAGGTTTAAGCTTACGGACCTGTTGCTATGACAACAACTCCAGGATGAGCTTCGAAGAACCAAATGATCCAAGATCAGGTGAAATCGGCAACAATCAAATCCAGATAACTGAGTTAGCGAAGTACGAAGAACGGACCCCTGGGGGCTGTTTCATAAAACAAGTTTACCAAATAAGCCAGGCATATTTCAGTTAGTCTGACTTATTTTGAACCAAATCATATGAAAATAAGTCAGACTAACTGCCCCCTGGACTGTCTGTGTGTGTTTTTCTCACCTATGTGGTCCCCGTGACCCAGTTTCTCCCTCTGGTTTGATTAGTCATTTGGTTCAGGTGTGTCCAGTTAATTACCCTCGTTCAGTTCAGTATTTAAAGTATTGTCTGTTCCTTGGTTCCCTTGTCCGGAGTCATCAATGCTATGTGTTCCTGCCTGCCCTGTGTTACCCCTCGTTTGGCTTAATAAAGACTGTTCTTCGTGACTCTCCTTCGTCTCCGCGTTCCTCGACTCCACACAGTAGCTACCGAGACAGAAAGTCAGTGAAGAGAACTGTGGGAAAAGTATTGCGGTCCTTAAAAAAAGTCATTATAGACATTAAAGTTAGTGCTCTAAAAATAATTAATGCAGCCACCTAAACACCGCATTATTTACATAAATGCATTGTGTTTATTCATTGATTTAATAATAAAACACACAACTTTCTGTTATGCAAGATTAACCCTTTCAAAAGTGTTAACACCAGCTAATGTTAAAGCCAAAACACACGCAGCACAATTAACTACATTTTTCACAACACTGTCATGACTTCGCTCTGCATAGAAAGGGTCACCTCTGCAAACCCAGAGCAAAGAAAACGAGGCCTCTCGAGAAAGAGACGGAAGAAGAATCGCATGTCTGAGAACAGGTGGAAGAAAGTGTAGGTAGAAAGAGATGATGGGTGAGAAATAAGAATAGATGTATGAGGAGGAGAGGAACAGAATGAGGAAACCATTACCTGGGGAAAGAGCATCAACATCGCCATTCATCACAAAACCATCTTTCCTCATGACTCTTTGAGCCAATAACCTGAGCTGTAAAAGCCATGTGATTAATCACTCTGTGGGAAAATTACACCATGACAACACAGATGACAAGAACACAGTCCCAAAGCCTTGACAAGCAGCTATCCTCAGTCAGTGACATGAACAGCAGCAGTCAGTTAAACATGTACTCCTACATTCAGGCGCGGACTGGCCATCGGGAGCACCGGGACGTTTCCCGGTGGCCTGGCGGCTGATTTGGCCCGCTGCTCTGTGTTTTTTTATTATTATTATATATTTTTTTTGCCTTCCCAATGTGATCATTTCCGATTGTGGCATTCCCTAATAAATCGATAATAAATCATAAATCGGTTAGTCTTGACTGACGCTTCACGTCTGTTCCTTGCCTCCGTCAAACGGTTTTGAACCGAGTCGATGCACAGGACTCGAGGAAGGAGAGGAAACTGAGCGAAATTACTGACCTGTTCAGGGCTTCAAGTGCAGGTCAGTTTCATCTGTAATACGCTACTGTAGTTTTGTCTTTATTAACCTAGTTGAGTATTAAACTGCTAGCACCTGTTAGGCTGTCAGTAGCACCCCATTATTATCATCAGTCAGAATACTGTGCTAAAGGACATCATTATCGATTGGAAAGTTACATTAATAAATTTAGCAGGCAGATATTCACTTGGATTTAGTGTATGGAAAGGGAGGGAGCTATAGCAAACAACAACACAAAATATCAGTCAGCCCAAAAATACAATAGTGTTCAGTATTTGGATTTTCAATGTACTCATTTTGGCATTTAGGCACTTTATAATTTTATTTTAATATATTTGTAAGAATTATAGGTTTGTTAAATCTTGGGTATTTAAGTCATTTTAAGAGAAATAACACAATTATGTGCAAACAAATTGCAAAGGTGGTTGTTTTGCAACAAGGTGAACACAGTTCTGTTAATAACAGTAGACCTGCTGGTGAAGAAGAGACAGGTACAAGAAAAAAGGGATTGGAGAAAATAAATAAAAGGAAAAGGGAAATAAAGGTGCAGGTCAAAAGAGAACCTTTAATTACTCTCCACGGCCCCGACTAAAGACTTAAACCTTTTTATGGGATTGTCATACAAATAGGCTAATAGGGTTGTACATATTTCAGAATTTGTTGTGGGTGCATGGGATGGCCTGGATGAGTGGGAGATTTCCCGGCCTGAAATTTTGTCCCAGTCCGCCCCTGCCTACATTCACATTATTTTCGCAAATAATCCAAGCGATTACTCTGAAGTCAGAATTTAAGAGACTCCAAAAAGAATCAGGCACTCATAAAACACACTGTAAGGAAATATTAGTTATAAGCAATGGCCTTAACAAGTATACACTTTAAAATGTCATCGCATTGAATCAAACCAAGTGGTATCCGAGCTTCTCTCAGAACCAATCACTTTTTTATTATTTTTACCAATAGTCAAAGTTCGTTGAAGTCAAATATAGATAATCTACAACAAAGTTCGACAACTACAGCTCTTGGAGTTTCCAAGACTTCAATTTGAAGAATATACAGAGTATACCACAAACCGAAAATCTCTCAAACTGTCAATCGATGGAGAAAAGTTTTTTGGTTCTGTTGGTGTAGTTGCTATCCAGCCAAACTGCGAACACTTTGTAGTTGAAGGCATTGAAGAGTTGAGGGAAAAACAAGAGATTTGTCTCCATATTGGGCCAGTTTACTTGTGCTGTGTTTAAAGTACCTTTTTAACAGGTTGCATTAGAGAAATCATTATCTGAAGAACACGTTTCAGAAAGGCGGCCAGCAAACTCAGCAGCCCAGGTGGCCTGGCTCTGGCAAACATATCGATGAAAACCAAGAGCTGAAATCATGAAGAACTAGATATTACAGAACACACCGTACCACACGAGTTGTTAACACACAGAGGAAAAACAATCGGATCCACAGGAAAGTTTTCTCCACGAAAAACTTTCCATGAATTAGTGTGGGGATTTGAATAAACCCATAACCTGAATTGTTAAACTTTGACTGCATCCCACCAGCAGTGCAGACAGAAATGTAGCAGGCCAAGATATGATTATTTCATCTTACAATGGGAGTGGAAACACCATAATAACAACAAATGTATTGGAGGTTGACCTGCAGCTCCCATCAGTCTGTCTGAAAACAGCATTTCAGTCCCATCATCTGCCTGTCCAATACGTCATTTCACAGTCCTGTCAAGTCCCAACTGTCCTTCACTAGAGCCATTTTCCAGACACGTGTCATCTAGTCTCAGCCTCAGACATCACGTCCACGGACCGTTGGCTTAAACATCTGATGCATATGGTACACTTATCTGGAAACACTTCAGGAGTGTTGAAGTCGTCGTCGGATTGGTTGAATTATACAGGATTTCCGGGAGACGTGTGTGTCGCGTTCTTTAACGTTTCGCCTGGAAACAAAGAGGCCGTGACGCCAAACCCCCTTACGAAAGAAGAAAGCCATCGTGTTTATAAATGCGACGGCGCACGTTTATCAGAGTCAACTAAATGCTGGATTCTCAAAAGTATGTGAAATATTTAAAGTTTGCGGCATGTAATCTTTAAAATACATCCAAGAGTTTCACACACACCGGTCTGTTATTGTGGCGGCATTTCCATGCCCCGAAACATGACGCTGAAAGAAACGAACTGTGATTGGTTGTTTGACATGCCTCATGGGTGGGCCTTGGCCAATGAATGCAGCCAAATATTCCAGACCTTCAACCGTAAGTCTGAAGGTCTGGCTACATGAGACTAGGTATCATCCAATCTGGCTGGCAACTTTCTTTTGCAGAAGCAAGTGACATCCCCAGTCATGTTTCATCATAAGCTCTTTTTTGGTTTGTTCAAAGTCATTGTTTGATTCATCCCTGTATGCACTAAAACTCTCCTTGAGCTCCTTGATCAAACAAACTGCCTGTGATGAAGAAGTTGACAGATTATAGACCCTTAGCGGAAAAGACTCGCACAACTTGTTGAAAGTGATGAGAAGAAACACAAATGACTTTGTTTGCATTAGTTAAAAGATATATTCAGTCTGGATTTGAGTTTAGCCTGACTAGAGCTATCAGCAAACGCAGCTAACATTTCTTATTTAGCCTCGACAGTGTCAAAAGTTTACTCGCTGAGTCATACTGAAAGCCCCATTGTGAATTGCAGACCATTTTCACGTGGTTGCTTTTGGATTTTCAGAAGCTTTAATGCATGTTAGACACTATTATAAAGCTTTAGAAATTGCTAAAATGATCAAAACACATTTTCTTTTATCAAAAACCTATGTAACAGTAGGTCATGCTCAGTCTTGTGCTTTGCACAGCATCTAGAGTCGATGCGAAGCTTCCTAAGGGTTTCTATCAGGTTTGCTCGAACCCCTCCCTCTGAGGCTACATATAACTGATGCACCGTCAAACCTGAATCCACCGCACATCTCAGGGTCAACACTGAGTGCTTGCTAGACATCAGAAATGTTTGTGAGATCCCTGCTGCATTCATGTTCTCTTCCTGCATGAACCCACAGCAACTTCCAGCAGCTCTTTCTGAATATCAGGGCTACTGCACTTCCATTTTTTTCCAGCTTGGAAACAACTCTGTTTACCAAAAAAGTAGTAACTACATCACAAATCAGCACATCCATCTTTCAAGTCATGTTGGTTTAACAGTGTTGTTAATGACTTTATCGATTGAGCAGATCGAGCAGATGTGAATGTCTTGACAGCTATTAGGTGGTGTGATTGCTTCGTGTTTCTGCCTATAAGAACAAGACGCATGAACAGGATCAACTCTAGGATGAATTGCCAGAGGGGGCATTTTGAATTTCAATGGGGGAACTTGGAATTTTGAAGTAGGTTTTGATTTTTGGAAATGATTTTGAAAGTTTTGAAGGAATTTAGAACTTGGAAATTAAAGGCATTTGAGCATTTTTGGAATTTTAGGAGGGACTTGGAATATTTCAAATTAGGCATTTGGAATTTTGAAGGATGCATTTGGGATTTCATAGGGGGAATTTGGAATTTAATAGGGATCATTGTGAAGGGGTAACTTTGAAGGAAGCATTTGAAATATTGCAGGGGAAATTTGGAGTGTTGAAGGAGGATTTTGAATTCCAAATTGGAATTAGAATTTTTAAAGAAGGCATTTAGAATTCATATGGGGACGCACCTTACATATTTTTGCATGTAGCTCTCTTTTTACAACTACTTCCAATAAAAATACTACTATTTCTATGTCTATTATGTGTATGTTCTTTTTGTTCATATAGCATGCAGACAAGTAGTACACACACAAGTATATCAGCAAGATAATGAATGCATAATCCAGATAACGGAGTAATGATCTGCAAGTGATTAATTGTTGTGCACCTGTTGCTTATTTTGTTTAGGAGTCTGTGGGAAAAAAAATCATATTTAGCATACAAGTTATGAACTAAGGCCCCATCCACACGGAGACACATTTAGCTGTATACGCAAACATTTTGCATCAGATTGGCATTTCGTCCAGACGGAGCCGACGTTTTGGGAGCATGAAACCGCTATTTTTTGAAACCGGGTCCCAGAGTGGATAAACCTGAAAAGACACCCTTGCGTTTCCGTGTACATCCATATATTTTGTGAAACGATAATGTCATCACCCTATGTCTCGCCCCTAGTCAGATACCGCTACGTGTAGCTAACAACATGAGCAAACACTAAACGATTGTATTTTTATTAACTAACAATTAACACAGGTTAATACATGTATTGTTCCATGTTCGTTTGTATACCACGTGCAAGGTGTAGTCCAAGTCTCTGTGTCCAAGTCCAAGTCTCTGTGGCAGAATTACAGCACCACATACTGGTCTGGCATGTATACTACATCGTTTTGTGTCGGTTTCGTGGTTTTGTGTGTACGCAGCTATTTCTTGAGACAAGGTTAAAAAAAAGATTGGATAGGGAGAGCTCTGGCTTCGTGGGGATGTAGCCAAAAGCTGGAGACCCACTGTCCTCTAACGTTTATTTCCAGCCTGTTCAACACACCTGCTTGTGATTTTTCAAGCGATCCTGAAGACCTTGATTAGCTGGTTCAGGTGTGTTTGACTATAGGGTTGGTCTCCAGGGTTGATCCTTTGTATTCGAGAAACATGTTTAAAAATACTACAGAAATCGCAATTTGAAAAGACTGAATTTAAATCGCTTTTGAGGGAGATAAAAAACAAACCATTAACAACAGCTGGCCATGGATATGAAGCACTGAGGAAGTGAATGGACTGTGCTAGTGTCACAAAACAGAAGGCTACAGCTTGTAAAAGAGAGGCAAATAAGACAGGTGGCTGTGCCAGTGCTGTTCGTCCTCTGACTACAGATGAAGATGAACCAAGCCAAAGCATTAAACAATGAAAACATCCAGCATGACAAAAGGCTATTTTAAGATTAAAAACCTGTTAAGAATCCAATTACAATATGAGAAACAGTTCAGTTAAACTGTGCCTTCTTAATGCCAAAAGCAATTGATGAATCCCTCATGTATAACAAGTTCATTTCGATTCCTGAATATCAGACCGCAAAGTGTTTCCATTCATCACTCATGTGCATCAGTAGCAGGTTTACTAATGACTTCGCTTAAAGCGCTATCTGTGTGTCTCAAAGTACTCCGCAATGGCTGTTTTACAACGAGTTCTGCAGCTTGAGCACAGGAGGAGAGCCAGAAGTCACATAGCAGCACTAAAATAATATTGAAAGTGCAATATGGCTGAATGCGATGATCAAATCACAAGAAGCTTTGATCTAAAGTGTTGCATGTTTCATGAGTGAATCACGGCACTGTGTTCACTTATATGTGAGCAAAACTCCATATCTGCGTGTAGCTTGTAACGTGCATTTGGGAGCAAAATAAAGCACACACTGTGCTCCCAAATGCACATTACAAGCTACACGTGATTTTTTTTGAGCATCAAATACATAACGATGTTCGAAGTAGCCCATAAACAAATTAGCATAATTTTTTACATTTTTGAGGACTCATGTTTTCGAAAAACAACCGATTTGTTATTAGACGCATTTATAAAAATGAAGCCTATGTTTAGTTGTTTTTTAAAAACCTATTTTAATTATTTGATCAAAAGCTCTGACTGAATTGATTAATGACCCGAATATTATCACAAAATCTGCGGACAAAGGATGAGCGATTGTAGTCCAAGATAAGTCCGAATACCAACATGAAACTACAAAATACAACATTTTATGTGAAACTACCTAATGATACTAGTCTGTATCAGTCTGAGATATTATCTTCTTTAAATAATGCTAAAACACAAGGTTGGATATCACAGTCTGAATTTGACTTTTTATACTGCCAACATCCGATTAAGCCTGTTTTTATTCTCTTCCCAAGATCCATAAAAGATGAATTGATCCTCCAGGACGTCCCATTGTGGCACAGACTAATTCTCTTTTATCTCCCTTATCACAATATGTTGATTTCTTTATTAAACCTTTCGTTCAGTTGTTACCATCTTATATTAGGGACTCGTCTGACTTTATTAATAAGATTTCTGAGCTAAACGGTTTACCCTGAAAGTTTTGTATTATTAACTTTGGACATAACAAGCCTTTATATACACGAGAAAGGACTCAGTGCCCTTAGACATTATTTTTGTCACGTGGTGATGCCATCCCACCTTCGAGTTCTTGATCGAGATGGCTTCGTATGTCTTGAAGTATAAGTATTTCAATTTTTATAAAGATTTTTTTCTTCAGATTAGCGGTACAGCTATGGGGTCAATCTTGTCCCCAAATTATGCTAATTTGTTTATGGGCTACTTCAAACATCGTTATGTATTTGATGCTCAAAAAAAAATCATTTTTGTTCACGTATTGTTAAATGGTATAGGTACTGTCACGAATCCGGTTCATGGGCTTCCCTTAACTCACCACCAGAGGTCACTCGCTCACCACATGGACTCTTGCACTATACTATCAACCTCACTACAATGTCTCCTCACCCATGCACTGACGTACAGCACTAGCTGATTGCACGTAACACACTACGACCAACACTTAAACCATGGACTTCCTCTTCCTCTCTGCCGAGTATTGTTTAGCATTCTCCTAATGTTAGCTACATACCAAGCCTTTGGTTTGTGTTCAGTCGTCTGTATTGTTCTGAGCTTTTACCCTGTATTATTTTACGGAGCTTCTTCTAGCTCCGTGCCCTTTTAGACATTATTAGTTTGTCACGTGGTGATGCCATCCCACCTTTGTCTGAGTTCTTGATCGAGATGGCTTCGTATGTCTTGAAGTATTATTTCAATTTGGATAAAGATTTTTTTCTTCACGCCTGTTTACAGCTTGGGGTCACTCATCTGCCTTGCCCCAAATGATGCTAATTTTGCCATTTATGGGCTACTTTGAACATCGTGCCTATGTATTTGACCATGCTCTATTAATAAAAGCTTGCACATGGATCCGCACGCCTCTCGTATTGTCGGCCCTAAATGGTATAGGTACATTGATGATATATTTTGTACTTCTTTGGGAGATAAAAATGAAGTTGAAGAGTTTGTATCGATTCTTAATAACTTTGAAGAAGTCTTGGAATTGACCTTGAAGTGTAACTCGTTGAGAGTGTATTTCTTAGATATGTGGGTCCTAAGAAATGATGATAAATTGATAACGACTTTGTACACCAAGGACACGGATCATAATACTTTGTTACTTGCAACCAGCTTTCACCCGACTTCTTTAAAAAAGGGACTTCCTAAGAGCCAATGTTATAGATTGAGGAGGGATTCATTTGTTATCTGACGAATAAGGAAGTTTTGGGATAGGGGTTACCCTTCTGAACGGATTGAAGAAGCGTGTAATAGTGCTTTTCAAAAGACACGCTCTGAGTTGATAAAAAACAAAACACAAAAGTACTAAAATTCTCTTTTACCTTTATTACAACGCATTCAACTAAGTCTTATCTGATGAGATCGATGTTTAAGAAATATTGGCATTTGTTGTCCTCTGATCATTTTCAGCATCCACCTCTGATTGAGTACAACCGCTCCAGAAATGTGACACATGCTGGTTTTCAGACGGACACTCCTGATTCCACTCAGAGATTACTTAGCCCTATAACCAAATGATAATTATCGGTGTGGTAATTGCGCTCAGTGCAATAATACATAAAATACTGCTTTCTTTTGTCATCCAAGAACCGGTAAATATCTAGAATTAACTCTGTTATTACCTGTGTTTCTACGCATGATGTTTATTTGATTCGATGTCCTTGTGGTTTAACACAAGAACACAAGTTCTATCAGGAGAAAAGATGTGAACTGTTGTCAACTCTCGCGAGACAAATAAGCAACCGCAGCTTCAAAAACAAGCCCAATATTAGTTTGATGATTTATTATCATCAATATTATTTATTATCAATTATTTATTACCAATAAATGAGCCTGCCAACATATTAAACTGAAACCACTCTTTTATCTGAAAAGCAAAAACAGAAGCTATTTTACAAAAAAATAGCAACCTGCAACAAAAGTGGGAACAAAACTCATCTCCAATCACCTGAGCAGAATATGATCGGAGAGATGGAAAATGAGAAAAGCACAAGAGCTTCAAAGGGGAGCAGTAACATAGCCACATATATAGCCTAAAATATATAGGGGTCATTCTATGGAAATTCGATTTTTTCTGTCCCTAGCCTTAACAGAAATAGTACACTTGAAAAAACACACACACACACACACACACATATATATATATTTTTTTTTTTTTTTTTTTTTATGAAACAATGTATTATTTGAACAACTGCACCTTCTTGATCCATCAACATGTCAGTAATTATTTTAATTAATTATAAAGAATTCCAAGCACCACAAATTTGCTCGTCCCCACATCCATGTACAAGTGCTTTATTTTGAGGTCAAAAACAGGTTTTTCTAACATTTAAAATAAATAATGTGTACATTAATATCAAATAAATGACAGGAAAAATCAAAATGCCAAAAAAATATTATAGAAAAAAATATAAAATATAATATATATTGTATTAAAAGGAACATATTATGTGCATTATCCTTTATGTGTACTCATGAAGTCAAAAGGTAATCTAATAATGGGGTCTAAGTTTAAATGTTAAAAAAGAAATACATTTTAAGCCGTACCAGGCTATTCGAACCAAATATATTTACTCAGTATTAGGATATGACTACTTGTTTTTTATTACAGCCCGTGATCATTTACACATTAAAAAACATAGTAAAATTAGGTTAAAAGAAAGTCATCCACTCTTTTACTCTTTTACGTCTACTTCTATCATCGCTTGGATTCCAGCGTCACGCGCCTTCTTTCTGAATGTGATTTTCTCTAATGAGGGGCGGGGCATTTGGCTAATTACGCTACTGCACTTATATTATTGCACTGGTTGGCGGACATAAATAAAGAAACGAAGTTGCTTGTCAGATTTCCCGAACAAGCAACCATATTTTTTTAAATAAGCCCAAAAAAACGCAACCTGCGACCAGGGATTTTTTCCACGCAACTTTACAAATAAAAGAAGCCCAACATCGCGTATAATAAGTGGACTTGGCAACTGTGGTTGCAGCCCATTTTCTTGCCCTCAATCATGATGTTTCCACCTTACGTTTTTTGGGTATTGAAAGGGTTAATGTGCCACCTAGAGGTGGTGATATTGAATTGCTCTTACAGCAACGTGAGCTGTTTTGGGATTTTTTCCCTTCAGACATTATCACGTAATGGCATGAATATTGAAGTTCTATTTAATGTGATATTATAATGTAATCTGGACCTGATGTGCACGCTAGTATGCTATGTATGTAGCCTACACGATATGTTTACAGGATATGTTTGTGTCCCTGAGGCTCAGTGGTTAAAGCATTGTGTTAGCAGCACAAATGTTGTGGGTTCATTTCCCAGCATACTGACCAAAGATGTATAACTCGAATGCACTGTAAGTCTCTTTGGTAAAAGCGTCTGCTAAATATGTAATGTAAATGTTTACGTGCATATACATTTTTTTTGATGATGTGTTTGTTGTGGGTTGTCACTAATCACTGGATCTTTACTGAAATTGGTCATGAATTTGTTTTTAAATGTGATTTACTTCGTGATGTCATGTTGAAAAAATTCCCGATGAAGGTCATGTCGACCGAAACGTTGTTGTTAATAAATAATTGATATCTTTTGCATAGACAGTGTGCGGGACCTTTTTGTCTTTTAGTTTTTGGCCTAGCTGGTCTTTGCCTCCTACGCACCTATCCATCTATTGCAGTCAGGTGTGCAGAGTTTAATTGTTAATTATTTGATCACTAAAAAAGTCTTAATCGGTTGTTGTAAAGCCGGAACCCAAATCAATATCCTACTTTTTTTCCATTGTCTCTGTTCTTTTGGATATTTTAGCATCAGCAATATGAAACGTTTTCATAGGAATTGTTTAGCATATCACATTGCTTTGTCTGAACGCTTACATCAGATTTCCGAAACGATAGCGCAAATTAAAGATTAAAAAGCAAATTAGATCTGAGCGCAGTGTAAACAAAGACTTCTGATTTCTCAGAAGCACGTAAATTGGAGCTGAAGTCTCCAGCAAGTTTGCTCTAATGGACCGGGTGCCTAAAGGCCATGATTACTCTTCAGGACACGTTTTCCGGCCAAGTTAATTCAGTGAATCAGAGAGAAAAGAAGTTGAGCCATGCAAGTCTCCAAAGGTAATGAACTGAGTCCAGACAAGAATTCCTTTCAACATTTCTCCTAAAATATTTAAGAGCAGAAGTTAAACAAGACAAAATCAGAAATACTTACAGTGTAATAACATTGCTTTGCTGTCACCTAATGTATCTAGTTTTGTAAGATCACTGTCACAATGGCACAGTTTCGTGTGAATACGCTTTGCAGCATCAAAGGTTGCACAGATACAGTCTCAGATTGAACCGTTGAAGTCATTGATGTGTTACACAAGAACTGTTTTATACATCAAAAAGCTGTGGTCTTAAACTGATCTCCCTCCGGGCATCACGACTATGACGTGTATAGAGTTTCATCAAAGTGTTGACCAGACACAGCCTCGAGTCCTGTCCACTCTGTTCATTGAAGCGTTATATGAGAAAAAAGATTTTAATAACCTTTTGCCAGCGGGATTTATAGATGACCAGTGCCAAATGTTTGGAAGATCTAATGAACGGTTTAGGTGGAGTTTGTGAACGTTTTTTTTTTCTTCCACTAAATTCACAATGAAAGGATGGTATGAAAGCCCATTTCTACCATGTGAGAAAACTAAAAAATCATGCATTGGCAAGTCATAATACAAATCCTAAATTGACACACCAAGTCAGAATTATATAATACGTATTACTTATGAGATAAAAAAGTAGAAATTATGACATGTAGTCATAATTATGAGATAACAAGTCGAAATTATGAGATAAAAGTCAAAATTATGACATACCAAGTTGATATTTTGACATAAAAAGTGATAATTACATGACATCAAAGTAGAAATTCGGATATGTGTAGTCATAAATATTATATTAAAAGGTTAAAATTGACTAAAAAAGTCAAAATTATGATATAAAAGTCATAATTATAACATAAGTCATAATTATAAGATAGAACGTGGAAATTATTACATATATTTAGTTGTAATTATAAGTCAAAATTATGAGATAAAAAGTCAAAATAATAAAAATTTTCTTATTAGAAAAAAATCTAAATTATTACATACTAAGATTATAAAACACAATTTGATCAATATTTTGCCTATCTCATAATTTTGACATTGTCCCCGGTTTCACAGACAAGGCTTAATCTAGTCCCAGACTAAAATGCATGTTTGAGCTGTCTCGGCTGAAAATATCTTGCTCTGACAAATCTTCAAATATGTGTCACTGTTCTGTGTGGTGGTGGTGGGGGGGGGGGTGTAATTGGGAGTCATGACATGAGAAATCAGTCACGTTTTGGAGATTAATGCACATAAATATCTGTTTATTTTTGTTTTGTTTGTATACATCAAGCTACTGGGTCATTAATGCCTTATGCACTCTTTGTTACCTTTCTAGATCTTTCTAAAATTCCCGGTGCAGTATTTTAGCCATTGACACACTCCCAGTGTGGTCCTTTTTCTCACTCCCATCACTTTAGTCGATCCGTTCACTTCATTTACATATCCTACATCATTATTTTCACATGCTGCCTCACCATCTGCATTCATATCACGTCCTGCGTCTCGGCTCAGCGCCTGCCGCTTTGGCCTGTCTTTACTTTCCATATTTTGGACTGCATGATACACTGTTGTGTATTCTCCTTGTGGTTTGTAATCTGAATTGTGCTGATCCGTGTTTATGTGGATAAAAGAGAGTGGTTTCTGTCCTTAACCTTTGCATTCAAACACAGAGAGCTCTCGATTCAGGCATGCATCATGAATGCACTCTCACATGGTTAACAATACAATGGGGCTTTTACTTTTCTTCCTAACAAAACAATAAATAACAGCAATTATGCAATTTATGCTCATAGAGACAATCACCTGAAGTGAACATGTCATGTGATTAATCTTTCTGGAGCTTGCACTTACTGTATTATAATTAAATATCAGTGATATGTATGCACATGTATTTAATAAATCTAATGTTAAAATGCTTTTTTGAAACAGATGATGTAGTTACAGCATCGACCAGCAGGGGCACTGCGATCTTTTACAAAGTTATTGTGTGCAATGACAGAGATTTGAGATGAAAGTATTGCTAAAATTATCACTTAAATGTGATGTCGTGGTTGTGGATGATGCAAC
Organism: Ptychobarbus kaznakovi; assembly: GCA_027422405.1. Classification (NCBI taxonomy): domain Eukaryota; kingdom Metazoa; phylum Chordata; class Actinopteri; order Cypriniformes; family Cyprinidae; genus Ptychobarbus; species Ptychobarbus kaznakovi. The sequence goes on along the minus strand of CM049798.1, from coordinate 27,383,519 downwards.
TAATTAATTGCAGCTTTACTAATGATAATGCAGGAAAATGTGAAAAACAACGATACAGAAAGAGAAATCCAAACCATAACAGCTTTGAATGAAGCTGAACTGAAACATGTGACTATAAATAAACAAGGCACTAAAAAGACACAGGTGAACAAAATGACCAACTAAAGACACAAGTACGAACACAGAAACCATGCAACCAACATAAACAGGAAATAAAGCAACATGAAAATGTGAATGCAAACTCAGAGTGCAAAACCACCAAAATAGATGCTTAAAATTCACTACAGAACTTGTGTACTACTAAGAGCACATCTTTGACTCGCATTTGTGCATGTGGATGGACACATGGCCTGCTAAGCTCTTACAACAGTGCGAGACAAAGCGTGTCTGTCTGCATAAACAACTGTGTACACCAAACACACTGAATTCATTCCCAGCATGCACCAGAGAGAGATATACCTCTCATCCGTCATGACAGTTTAGCGCTGAGAGCTGGCACACATCACTGATGGCTTTCGGAAACTGGAGTCTGAGGTGTGAAACCTTATCTGGTGCTATTATTTTGAGCGTCATGTCAAACTGCAGTCTGCTACTGTTCAGATGACAGCCTAACCATTCAAAAAACGAACCTTGCTATCTGAAAACACGATTAAAAGTGCTGAAAACACAACTTACAGAGCCAAGATTGGGCTTGTGCTGTCAGAGGACAGAGCCTGTGGACATAAAGAGCACATTTCTGATATATTGTGCAATTATCTATAGTTGTAGCACTTCATATTACAGGCTTTACAACTTTTTATTAACGAACGGTAGTGTTTTCAGCTGCTTTGATACAAAATGCATTCTATGACCAAGTCTTTCTCACTCAAATTACGCCATTAGCAGAACTCCATGCATCTATCTGGTTTTGCACACATGTACATAATGTTTTCAAAAATATTGCAATCATAGTGTCAAGTAGGTGGCGCTAAAATTGTGTTCAATCATTGTTTCCCTAAAACAGTCCAGTCTTCGAGTCATTTTAAAACCGTGACTCATTTCCCAGGACTCACACCGAGTGCTTCATACATCTCAATAATGCTGTACCGGGTTTGCTACTGAGCACGTTTACTGCATCAAAAGACACAAACATATGGAGCTGCTTATATCATGCAAATGTCAAAATATGTTATTTTTGAAATCATGCACTATATTAAAAGTCTTTTGAGATCAAAACAGTATTGCACAAGGAATTGCATGAAAACAGCTTTTTTAAAATAAGCAATAATCATCCCCTTTGATCATAATTAGTGTGGAAAGGAATCATATTTGCACTGCCTGTTCATTTCAGCTAGAAGCTGCATCTACGTTTACATACAGAGGTATTTTTGGAGACCCAGAAAGAAGCATAACTAGAAAAACTGAGCATACTGTATAAGCTGCAAGTCTTTACACTAACTAATAATCACCTTTAAAATTTTTACAATTACTAGTATATCAATTGCATGCCTAAGAATATTACAGATGCTTACTGAATATAAATGAAAGAGATACAAATGATTAGAATCAAGTCATTTAGTAGCATAATACTGAAGTATTTTCATCTTTCACGTCTATGTCAAGCATTTTGAATTGCCATTGTGTATGAAATGTGCTGTATCTTATGTAACAATGTCTGGAAGAGGAAGTATTGACTGGAAGAACCTGTAACCGGGTCATACAACACAAGAACGTACCGTGTGATTCCACGACGAAAGGCTTTGTGTCAGCTGAAGAAAGAGATCGAGTGAGCAGAGACATGCAGCTGACTGTGGTAGTTGAGTATGAGACGTGTATGAAGAGACAAAAGTGTGCTTAGTGTTGAGAAAAGATGCACACAAATGACTATACAAGGTGCAAAGCTATCAAATAGACTGACATGTTCATCAGACCTCATAATTATATTAACACTGCTTTGATGAGATTTGATCTTCAGATTCATTTGAATAACATATCTTAATTAAGTTATTTACTTTACTTTTTATTTTTAGTCATTTAGCAGACTCTTTTATCCAAAGCGACTTACAAATAAGAAAAAGGCCTATAAGATAAATTTATATATACACATTTAAGATTGAGAAATTTAATAAAATGACAAATGCATACAACAACATTTAAAAACTAAACATTTAAATGATTAAAGCTAAAAACATTCAAAATATTATATGAGTACTAACATACACTCCAAACACCCAGATATATATATAATTTCATTTCCATGTTATGTTGAAGTAACGTTACTAACAATTTATTACAACTAAAGAAAACACCTATAAAGACATATTTCATACATAATTTATGTAAAATTAAAATAGATAAATCAAACGGCAGTAGTTATCAGTAATCCTAAAAAAAGAACACTGTCAAAAACACATGCTAGTAAGAATTAGTTATAAAAACTAAAACAGAAGTCAAGCAACCTGGTGTCAGCAGGAGAACACTCTTCGGTCTTCTCACGAATGCAACTTAAACTACATACCCATTAATACTCCAATTCAGCTGAACACATGTTAATCACAATAAATTGACAAGTTCTATAAGTTTTTATGAGTTCAGTCCATCACAACCTGGCAGCAGGAGAATAAATGCAGCTTAATACATTTGATGGACAATTTTTCTATTATTTTTTTTTATTGGAAATAAAAAGCTAATTTATGATATTTTTCTCATCTGTTTTATTGTCCACCGGGGAAAATCTTAAATTTGATCACTTGGAAAATTTATCAAACCGTATGATTTGAGTTTTCATGATCAGACTTTTATAAGCAACAGTTGGCTAATGGTGACAACAACAACAATACTACTACTACTAATAGAAAGAAAGAAAGAAAGAAAGAAAGAAAGAAAGAAAGAAAGAAAGAAAGAAAGAAAGAAAGAAAGAAAGAAAGAAAGAAAGAAAGAAAGAAAGAAAGGCCAAGCTGCTCATTTCTTGCTTTTAAACCCCAGATCTTGCAGCTGTTTATTAGCCTGTCACATGAAGTGGATGTATTGTGTGCTCTCTCTCATACTGTGACACTTTCCCCTCTGTGTCTGAACACAACACTGAACGCAGCCCTGCAGGTAATCTCAGATCTCAGCTGGCTCTTCTATGAATGACACTGAGCCGTAATAATGAGGATTAAAGACTGAGACTGTTTACTGCTGTAAAAGCTCATCTGAGAGTCAGCGGGCCAGTACGATGATGCACTCTTTAAAATACTGTAAGCTAATGATCTGTTGTGTGAAAAGTATAGAAGGGAGAGAAAGAGAGGAGGTATTTCATTTATACTGCTAGGGGGAGCTCTAGACTTATCACTGGAGTCTATCCACCTTGCGCCTCGACGCAGGGTTGCCAGATTGGCGCAGTGAATGTCTTCGTCCTTTGACTTTTTTCTTCTTGAGGAAGAAACGAGACATTTGTACAAGCACTGCTGTTTTATTAGGGGTTAAAAGGAAAAGGGACACGATGGGGGTCATCTCATTTGTTACCTTTCACTAACCACGAGCATGGTTTCATTTGTAAATCCAGCTCAAAACAGCTCATAAATCATCTCTTTATGAGTAAATGATCTTTAGGTATCATCATATTTCCAATAAAACAATCCTCCACGGTCTAAAATCAATTGGCAGTTCTCTAAATTATTGACGGGTGTCCACATAGACAGAACAGTATCTGTTCTCACAAATCCCAAATTAATGCTAATATAGTGTCTATCATTATTTAGGTAAAATTATGAAAGAAATCAAACCAAAATCCTGTATGGAACTTGATGGAAGTTGATCTAGAAGCCTATTTTTATTCTTAAATTCCTTTTTGAGTTCATTTGTAGCCTGATGTTTCCAAACTCTACATTTATACACATCTTTAAACCATTAAACGAAAATGTACTTCGTTACACACCTATTATAACTCTGTTTGTATTGGTACTTGGATTTGTCAATTAAAAACAGATACACTTGTCTGCTGTCTCCAAAGCGTGTGGTTTTGCGAGCATACCTGGCAACCCTTGTTCAGCCCTCATTTCTCTCGGTGTGTGTGCGCTGAGCTCGGACTGTCACCGCGCGCAGATCGGCGCATTATACCGGAGCTGCACCTGGACTTCACCAGCACGCTGCGTTAACATACAGCTGGAGAACTGTGGATGGACATACTTATTAACCGCTGCTTGACGTTTGATTTCTTTAATAGAAGGGCGACATGGGGACACGGCGTGCCGAGGTGGCACTCAGACTGGTGATGGGGATCCAAACAAGGAGCCTTTTTATTCCTTTTCAGAAGCTCCTGTAAAACAATCGGATATCAGGACACTGATGACCCCGACAGCGTCGGTTTGGAGTCAACCTTGCAGGACAGAAGGGATTTGAAGGTCTCTGCGTTGGACAAACAGAGCATTGTCATTTATTCCTGCGCGCAAGGACGATTTTCATCGCATTAAAGAGACTGATTGTGTCCGGACTGTGCGCAAAAAGACCCTCAATCACCAAGAAGCTCCGCGGAGACGCGGGTAAGTTCAGCCCGATTTCAGTGCGCGTTCTTTTCTATTATATCCTTAAAAAACCAAATACACGAAATGCACGCTCTCATGTTGTTTTATGTAAACGCGTGCGGTTTTCTGCTGTGCGCCCGCTGGTTATGATTCACCTCTGTGCGCGTTTCCAAGTCCTTGTCTAATCTTTAATATAATTATCGAAAATTATACTCACGACCATTCTTGAGTGGCTCATGGTTTGTGTTTCCTAAGCTTGGTTACCCAACATATATGTGTGCGTTTTAATTCTCCCGCTTAAAGATCACGAGGAGTGTTTTAAGTTCGTACCGCAATGCTTCATTATATGTGCTCCGTTGCGCTCACCTTTTATAAATTGCACTCGTTACATTGGTACTGGATTGCTGTTTTTATACATTCATTGCGTAATAAAGATTCCAATTAACTTCCTTTAGTACTTATTGGATTAAGATGAATAAACCAGAACGGGTTTCTCTGAAGCGCGCGCAGCTGCGCAAAGGCGAAGCATGCAAATTGACGCAGTCTGTGGAGCAAATGTCATTTAAAGCGGACTGTGCTCCTCTATGATACGCGGGCTCATCGCGCTATTAGTTTTAGCAGGGGTTCTGTTGTTGGAAGGAAACGGCATAAATGTCCATACTTTGGGCATAATGGAGCTGGCCTTTTCCAGGAGCCTCTGAAGGGACATTAGGAGCGCTCTGTTAGTCTCACCTGAACGCCTGCTTTCCTTGGAGAGCTACTGCTTGATATTCTAGAGGAGTGAATGGGCCAATGTGTTCTGCACTGGTGCCTGAAGCGTGCATGTGGTGACTTTGCTCTCAGAGAACCGGAGTGAGCACACCTTCAAACTGCGTCCGGTTTGGAGGCTGGCCCTTAAAACAGCAGCATGGGATATCAGGTACCCTGTCGTCGTGTTACCTCCTAAAACAGAGTTGCCAGGCGGGGAAGATGACATGCTCTCGGCTTGAATATAAAGCAATAACATAGATCATATTTTGCTTCATAAAAAAACTTTAACTTTTTAATAATCATTTTAATTCTACTAGAATAAGGTCCACGTCACAGGCCTATAACGACAACACAGAGGAACGATATTGCCCCTTACGAAAATGAACTATGGTTTTACTGTAGTAAAAGTGTAGTAACATTTTTTTTTGGCGTATTGATTATTATTTGTATAACCACAGTTGTACTACAAATACCATGGTTAAACTATGGTAATCATGTTTTTTTGGTTTAATTCGTAGTAAAACCATTGTTAATTTTTCTAAGGGGTGCAGCGCGTGATTATAATAAAATGAACGTTAACGTACGATAGTGTGGATGCAGATATAGTTATCGTTATAGTTATTTTTAAAGGATGATAACTATAACTGTGAAGCTTTATTTATCGTTCTGATTCTACAAGAATCAGGTCCACATAACAGATAACGATAATGACACAGAGGAACGATATCGTCTCAGAATCGCGCGTTTTTTTCCAGTCGATGAACGATAAAACTTTGACAGCCAATCAGAATCCTCGAGCATTTAAAGTGACAGTGTGCTTAATAATAAACACAACTCTATTGTTACCGATACATTATAATAATGAGAACATTATCTTGTGTTGGTGTGTATGTTAGGTTTAGTTATGTATTTATCTTAAAAATGTACAATAACTATAAAAGTTTTTTTTAAATGGTTTTTTCCCCCGTCATCCTTAACTATCAAAATGCTTCCTATGATTAAAAAAACGCAGAAAAATAAAGATGATGATTGACGGATGAAAGTTTCAGTCATAAATGTGATTGACACAACGTGATATTGTAATTATTTTTAACATGCAAAATTTTGGGTGACTCCGTGTGAAAGGAGCTTAATGATACATTTTTAATAATCAATTCTAATTGAGTGAGAACAGGGAAGTCCACAGCACAACTATAACGACACATACCATTGGAATCACTTCCAGAGCGACCCCCCCCCCCCCCCAGCTGATGAACGATAAAAACATTGACAGCCAATCAGAATCCATTCAACTTTGAAGAGCTTGAGCTAAAGCAGCAGATGGAGTAATGGCAGCGTGTGCTTATAATAAACAATGTCACTGTGCTTTGGCATTTCTCGTTGTAGTTGTTCTGTGACGTTGTCATCTAGTAATGCAAACATGCATTTGCGTGCTATCAGAGCCGTCTCTCTCTGTCTGGCATCCTGAGCATTGATGTCATCCCTGAAGAGCGGGGCCGCACCAGGAGACGTGTAATGCTTTGGGTCTCAGCGCTTGTCAACCTGAGCTTAGCTTACAACATAACCTGTCTTCTCGGATGTTTCGCTTTGTCGTCTCTAATGCCTGTGTGCGAGTGCGTGTTTGTTTTAGCCTTGACCTCATCTCTGCGGCGAGCACATGTCTGCTCTAGTATCTGCTGTTTACGGCTCTCATGCCGAACACAAAAGAGCATTAGTCATTTAAATACCACCAAAAGTTCTTTACTAAAAGAGCTTAAGTCTGAGAAACAACACACCGACTGATACGGGCCGAGGGCTGTGGGGAATGTGCTTCCTGTGCTCGGTCTAAATGCGATTAGTTCAGTCACCCCGTTCATGTCTGCGTCACCTCGCTGATGAACCCCGCACCAGACCTTACACTTCATTTGTCCTGCATTCCCAGCAGCTCCTCGGAGGCTTGATTGATTACAGAGGAACCTTTGACCCCGACTGGTCTCAAATTAAATCAACCAAACACATGAATCAATATCTATTGCGGCACGGGGTTGCATTGCAATGTGTGATCTGCCATTAGTGTGACCTACAGCTGGGCCAAATATCAAATATGCATGATATATTCACCATGATTTTGCTGGCAATGTAAAATTTAATTATTTTATGAATAGCATGATCCTTATATATGTGGTAATTGATAAATAAAAAAACATCAGTAAAAATTGCATTAGGGTTGGTAATACTATATCAACGGAGAAGTGAATTGTGTGATTGTCACTATATAGTTAATTTGAAAACTCACAATAACAGCATTTAAAATGCACAAAAAATACTTTAAAAGATTATAATGCTTTTCAATAAAGACTTAAACTTTTCAATTAGGTTCCTTTAGTTAATGCATCTAGCATTTATTAATAATGAGCAATTCATTTTGTACAGCATTTATTAGTTTTTCTTAACATTAGTTAATAACAATACAACTATTCATTGTTAGTACATATTAACTCAGGTCCATTAATAATAACATACACTTTTGATTTTAATAATGCATCAGTAAATGTTAAAATTAATAAGACCAATTAATGCTTTTGAAGTATTTTCATTGTTAGTTAATGTTAACCAATGCAGTTAACTTATGGAAGCTTATTATTAATTATTGTATTAGAACCTTATAGTAAAATACATATATAAAATGTCAATGCATCAAGTGTGAGAGAGATTGCATAAATACTGTGTTTGTCAGGGTTTGCATTAAATATAAGATATTAATGCAAGTAGAAATAAATGAGGTGTTGAACTTATGGAGGCCTGTGCTGATTATACTTTTAGTTTGAAATGCAATTTTACAGAAATAATGCAATAAAATGTTGCCGTGTAATAGTGACACAAGACATAAGTGGTATTGTATATAAATCATGAGAAGTGTATGCTGTGAATTAAACAATGTGTCGCCCTCATTCCCATCAGCAAGATCATCTACATTTGCTCCAGATGTTAATAACTGAACATGATGATTGTGGTCATTGCAGTGTGACTGTGGGTAAATAAATCACAGTGTCACAGTGAATGTGATATCAACATTATGAATATTATCAGCTGTAATCACTTTCAAATGAGGCTTGCTTCTTCTCACTTGACTCTTCTTGATTCTGACTCGGTCTCCACAGTTTTTAATTACATTGCTGCTTAATTTAACAAATTAATGAAAGGAAAGTGGCAGATAAAAATGCTTTGCAATGTCACACTTCATTTCAGCTCATGTAAGAATAATATCTAATCAATTTTACCACTTCATGAGCACATTTTACTAAACCTCCAAAGATTAGTTCTGCTCATGTTTCACGACTGAGACCCAGCGTTTTACCCCATACAGCAAAAATATATTATCAAATATATTTAAAATATATTAAAAACTATACAAAACATGGCCACACACACACACACACACACACACACACACACACACACACACACACACACACACACACACACACACACACACACACACACACACCACACACACACACACACACACACACACACACACACACACGCACACATGTTGGTTTTTATGGTTTACGGGGACTCTCCATAGGCGTAATGGTTTTTATACTGTACAAACTGTATGTGCTATTGCCCTACACCTAAACTTAGCCCTCACAGGAGACGGTGCATTTCTAGATGTTCAAAAAAACACTCTGTATGATTTATAAGCGTTTTGGTTTATGGGGACACTGAAAATGTCCTCATAAATCACCTTCTCCTTGTAATACCTATGTCATACCCATGTCATTATACAAATTTGTGTCCTCATAAACCACATAAACATGCCCACACACACACACACACACACACACACACACACACACACACACACACACACACACACACACACACACACACACACACACACACACACACACACACACACACACACACACACACACACACACACACACAATCATACAGACCCTCCATAGGCCTGTACAAACTGTATGTGTTAACACCTAAACTTAGGGAGACTGTGTATTTCTAGATGTTCAAGAAAACAATTTAGTCCTTTTGGTTTACACATAGGCAATAAACCACCTTCATGTTGCAATACTCATGTTATTATACAGATTTGTTTCCTCATAAATCATATATACTACAGTTCACACACACACACACACACACACACACACACACACACACACACACACACACACACACACACACACACACACACACACACACACACACACACACACACACACACACACACACACACACACACACACACACACACACACACACACACACACACACACACACACACACACACACACACACACACACACACACACACAGTATATATATATATATATGAAGCGTTAATTAGCAAAAACAGATGTTTTTTCATTGTGCAAAAAATATTTCATTGGAATTCACTGCTTGCAATATATATTTTGGTCACAAAACATGTTTTCTTTTTGTTTGTTTTGCCGCATGGGACTGCTTCTACTTTTTGAATTCAGTATTCTTGGCAAAAATGGTGGAAATTATAGTTCCTCTAAAATAAAATATCAAAATACATATAATTTTGTCAAAAGGCCGTGTCGTCCAGCTCTAGTTTGGATGTGTCCGACAGGTTGAGAGATCCCAGACATGCTGCAATCTCCATTTGTTCTGTGTCTGTGTGGTTATGTGTACGTCTGTGCTTGTGCAGGTGCAGGTTGAGATGTTGAAAGCGGTTTATTACAGTGATCCAATAGCTCTGTTAGATTGTCGCTTCAGATGCAATGGGAGTTGAGGGTTTCCTTTGTAAGAGCTATCTGCTATTTACTTCTCTGAAGAGCAGGTGAGATATTGCTTTTCTCGTTTTGTCTTCGTGTCAGCTGAACTGTTGCCCTGAAATGCTCGCTGCATCGTGCTTTTTCTCCGTGTAGCCTGTGTGTTGTGATTTTCTGCCAGATTTCTCCGAGCATCTGAAATTAGTTTGTGCGTCTCCACAGTGCCCCTTAGGGACTTCACCTTCCTATTTGCCGCCGTGTGTTTTGTGCCCTAATGAAGGAGATTTATAACCGGGCGGTTAATGCACAGCCTGGGCGACACCGAGGCCTGCCATTCGTTAAAGCAGCGTTGACTGTTTCCATATGAAGCAATCTCATTGGCTGCTAATTCGCTGCTGCTTATATTTTAGGTAGCAGTTTTTCCAATCATTTTTTTTTTTAGATATTTTCCACGTAGGCTAATTGGAAATATGTGACTTTTCTGCAAAATTGTAACTATTCATGCAATTCACTGCAGTTTCCAACTGAAATAAACACTAGAGGCAGTAAAATGCCAACAGATTTATTTTCACACAAATCATGATTATAGAGGAAGATTATCGAATAATAAAGATTATCTTCACACGGTTCCTTGCACAATACTATGTTATGAGCTCAAAACACTTTTAACATGGTGCATAATATGTAAACTAATACATTTTGGCATTTGCACCATAAATCCAGCTCCATATGTGTGGCTTTCTGATGAAGTAAACATGCTCGATAGCGCACCTGATAAAACATTGAGCGATGAAACTTAAACAGAGCTTAAAGACTCGTTGAAGAAAGTTAAAAAGGCATGTTTGGATCAGCACATGTGCTCTTTATCTTACATTTGCTTTTGTTAACACTATCAGTTAAGTTTAACCCTGCTGAAAAAAACAACAGAACACTGCCCCAAACACAATAGAACATGTTGGCTTTAATGGTTTTAATGGGAATTGTATTGGTTTTAATGGAAGCTATAATGGTGTCTACTGGTATGTGATGGATTATATTGGTGGGATGTTAAAATTATATTGGAAAAATGCCCAAAAGACAATACAAAAATGAATGTTGTAATGGTTTTACTGGAAAAAGCTAATGGTTATAATGGAAACCATTGGAATTTTTGTGATGGTTTCTATTGGGCTTCTATTGTTTTTTTTTAGCAGGGAAGATAGGGTTTAGTGTAGGTCAGGGATGGGCAACTTCGAGTGATCCTGGAGGGCCGGTGTCCTGCAGAGTTTAGGTCCAACCCTAATCAAACACACCTGCCTGTAGCTTTCTAGTGATCTTGAAGACATTGATTGGCTTCTTCAGGTGTGTTTGATTAGGGGTGGAGCTAAACTCTGCAGGACACGGCCCTCCAGGACCGAAGTGGCCCATTCCTGGTGTAGGTGGTACGTTCATTTCAAATGTGATCGAACATTTAACTTTTAGCACCAGACTTTTCATTTCCGAGCTGCCACAATACGAACTACCAATGTAATTATATGTTGCCACAGTCACATTTAACTGTTTCGGATGAAATGTAATATTGTTTAGCTATTTAGCACCAGTCTTTGGACATTTCATACTGAAATAGCCATGAAACGTGTGCTGCAAGCAACATAATACCATTTTGAAAAAAAATACATTTTTTTCATGAAACTGAGATGTTTAATAAACCTAATGGAGAAAAAAATAATATTGCTGATAGACCTCTTGTGGACATATCTCCTGAAAAGTGACATAATTCCCCAATTGAATTAAGGCACAGTGACATACCTCCACCATTGTGGTGATGTGTTCCTATTCCTGATTCCTATAACTAATCATTCTAGGGCTGCAACAACGAATCGATTAAATCGATAAAAATCGATTCCTAAAAGAGTTGGCAACGAATTTCGTAATCGATTCGTTGTGTCGCGCGACGCGGAGACGTTTGATTATATAAAAAAAAAAAAAAACTTTAGTTGAGCGCGGAGCGGAGTGAACGCACTCGGTCTCTCTCGCGCACTGATACTAGCAGAGTTCGGCGCCTCATAGACAGGGCGGAGCAAAAATAAAAAAAACGAGCGGAGGTAGAGGAACGATACATGGCGGAGGCAGAGAAATCCGTGCGACCCAAGTCATCCAAGGTGTGGGAGCATTTCACACTAAACAAACAGAAAAAGTGTGTTAACTGCAAAATATGCAAAAGCGACATGGCATGGCACGGGAGCACCACGGCAATGATCCAGCACCTGAAACGCAAACATGTTGGAGTCTTTGATGAGGAGGAAGGGAGTTCAACAGCAGGGTAAGTCACTACAGAATCCTACTTTTGTTCCGTTTTGAAGTGAGGCACGTAATGTCCCTGGTGCTGGTGTTTACTCGTTATCCAGCTTGACAAGCATGACAAGTTAGCGTTAGCTCGTTAATAACAGTAGTAAAGCAGGGGTGGTATAGTTACTTTGCATTGCAAGACTAAAGGCACGTTTTTATTCACTCGCCTTTTTTGGACCATTCATTTTTCAATCTGTTGTCATGTATAGCTACACTGCAAAAAAAGCTTTTCTTACTTAGTAATTTTGTCTCGTTTCCAGTCCAAATATCTAAAAAATTTAAATCAAGATTACTAGACAAGAAAAATGGCATGAGAAAATTAAGTGATGCTTAAAACTTCTGTTTGAGATTATATCTCATTAAGATTACTTTTCTTACCCCATTGGCAGATAATTTTGCTTGTTTTAAGCTAACAATCACTTAATTTTTAGGTGTTTTTTCAGAAAACAAGACAATTTCTTATGCTATTTCATGTGTCTAGTAAATGTATCTTGATTTAAGATTATTTTAGATATTTGGACTGAAAACAGGACAAAACTACTAAGTTAGAAAAGCATTTTTTGCAGTGTATATTCTGTGCTTTGTCCCATATAGGTTATTATTGACAAATATATTTGTGCATGTTGTACTTTTTAATTTAATTTTAAAGTTATTTTATAGCACTTGGTCATCTTAAGCTGTGTTTAAATGTGGTGTATAAATGAACCCTGTCACTTACTACAATGATGGTAATAATTTAATGAATAAGCTTCAAGTGAACTTGAGAGAGAGAAAGTGTGTGTGTGTGTGTGTGTGTGTGTGTGTGTGTGTGTGTGTGTGTGTGTGTGTGTGTGTGTGTGTGTGTGTGTGTGTGTGTCTTGTCTGTAATTGCTCTTTGGGTTACTTACCTTTACACAACTAGTAACTAAAACAAGTATGTGTGTAAGTATGTATTTAGTTGATGTAAAAATTCTGCTATTACACATACTCACACTATCTTTTTGATTCCAGAAAAAACAGCAAACCATGAGAGGCTTCTTGATGGGAAATGCATCATGTACACCACAGCAATGTCACTTGAAGAGAGAAGGAAGATGGATGTGCAGCAGCATGGCAGTTGCAGTGTTGTTACCTCCACCAATACTACAGCTACTGAATCAACACCTCTAGTAGCCACTCTACTCGATTCACTCCTTGGTTCTGATGGTGAAGAAGAGGATAGAGCAGGCGAAGCTGAGGATGTCCACAGCCAAGTGAGGAACGAAGTCCTCACATACTTTGGAGAAAAGAGCCTTGCCAAGGAAGAAAACCCATTATTGTGGTGGAAGGCTAACAATGATTGGCCCATGTTGGCCAGGCTAGCCAAGTCTTACCTCTGCATCCCTGCCACCTCAACACCATCTGAGCGGCTGTTTTCTGCAGCAGACAACATAGCCTCAAAGAAAAGAGCGAGCCTGAGCCAGGAGCATGTGGACATGCTCACATTTTTGCATTGCAATGCAAAGTGTCTGAACAAAGGGAGTGAGAGAGAGTAAGTGTGTGTGTGTGTGTGTGTGTGTGTGTGTGTGTGTGTGTGTGTGTGTGTGTGTGTGTGTGTGTGTGTGTGTGTGTGTGTGTGTGTGTGTGTGTGTGTGTGTGTGTGCGTCTGCGAGTGTGTGCGTCTGCAGTGTAGTGTAGAGAATTCTCAAGTCTGTCAAGTTCTGACATTCAAACAAATCCTGTTAAATTTTCTGATTTGTATTGTTCTTTATTTTTTATAAATTATTTATTGTTCTGGCAGCTCAGGTGGCACTTTATTTAAAAAAAAAAAAGTCTATATATTTGGCAGATGTAAAGCATACATGTGTATGTTTTTTGTGTTAGTCCATTTTATTTTATTATTATTATAACAGCTCAGGGATGTTCAAGGAGCAACATGTTTGTGCACTTTCTAAAGATTTTAGTTCTTTTTTTGAATAAAGGGTTGGAAATGAATGCTTTTCTTGTTTTTTTTGGTTTTATCCGATTCATCGATTAATCGATAAAATAATCGACAGATTAATCGATTATTAAAATAATCGTTAGTTGCAGCCCTAAATCATTCCTTGATTAACTTATCTTAATCAAGTTTAACCAAATTTTACTTACATCAGCCCAAACCTTACAAAAGTGACTGGACTGATTTGCACCATTTGACATTATCAACAATAAAGCAAAAGTCAGAAAACACAACAGCCATTAAAGCGAAACATGGTAGAGTCGTCATTGTTCCCATTGTATATCGCATCTGGTTGTAAACAGGCTGTTTATTTTTCATCCCCGCATTTCGTTAAATCAGTGGAGACGGTTTTCATATGGACTGATCTCACGGGATTATTTGACTGCACTCTTTGTGGCTTCACTTTTAGGCCTATTTAGCGCCATTTTGTCATATAATTTAGCAAAAATGTATGCACAATAATTTTTAATAAACCCACATCTGCAATGAAGAAAAAAAAGGGCTTTACAGCGCCCCTTGTGGACGTGTCACCTGAAAAGTGCCGTATTTCCCCAACATATTTCAGAAATGTAGAGAGTCACATATTTGTGGCCCTAGACTGGATATTTTGCAACTATTGCTACAAATCTTAATCAAGTTTAACCAAGTTTGGCTCAAGCCTTAAAAAAGTGACTGGATTGATTTGATTTCCCAACTAATATAAACCCACACAATACCCAGTTAAAGCAAAAATGGGTAGATATCGTTGTTCCTAATGTATTTTGTGCTAAAATAAGGGATCTTTACAGCCAGGCTGTTTATTTAGTATCCCTGCGATTCGTTAAATCTGTTTTCCTGGGGATGGATCTCATTGGATTATGTGTCGGCTTCACGTTTTTAGGCTCATTTGCGTCTGTGTTTGATTTGATTTTGTTGCTTGGTGGACCGATAAGGTCTCGCTGTTGCATTATGAGAGGAGACATGGGCTCTTCACTTAACTTTCGTAGATGGTCCCGACTTCTAATGGGGGGGGGAGCGTTTTTGCCTGCGGGAAGTACGTTATTGTGTCTTCACTTCAAGTAGACTTGATGTACCAAACCATCAGGCTTTAGGCTGGGAATCCCTCTCATTCTTCCTCATGACAGATACAGTTGCGTGAGAAAGTCCTTATCTCTTTTAAATAATGGCTCTGCATTGTGGTGATGTGAACTGGGGAGCCATCATTTGTGAAGGCGTTTGGGCAGGTCTAGGAACGTGTGATAAGATGTAGTTTGCATTCAGATCAAGGTCACTGCGCTGTGCTGAGACTCCCTTTTCCACCGACTGATAAAGCACCATATCTCTGAGATTTATAAACAGAGGTGGCCTTTGTGTCTCCGGGCGGTGGATTCCAAGAGAACTTGGTGTGAAAAGATCTTCATCTTGGCAAAAACAAACTTGAAAAGAATGTCAGGTTTCTGCCTGTACAAGAGAATATTATTGTTAAATGAATGCATCCATGTAATATCACATTTACAAAGTCCAGATTTCTCAAACATGCATTTTAGTATAGAGGCCAATAATGAGTGATCGCTGAAACGCTGAAGTGTGATTCTTCAAAAAAATATATACATAAAAAAATATATATATGTATAGTGCAACTCATAAACACACTGATTTCACTGATAAATGTTTTTAATTTCTAAACTAAAATCCATTTTCAAATCACCTGTCCAGATATCATTATGATAAAAAAAAAAAAAAGTTTTGGAAAAGGAACCTCCATAGATTGACATAATATTTAGTGATTATTTATTAGAAAAAAAGCCACTGAAGCAGTTTTATTGAAAAAAAAAAAAAAATTGTGTGACCCCAAATGTAATAATATTGATGTATTATTAATTAACGATATTTGTACAAATAATTTTCACCTTAAAAAAAAAAAAAAAATGTGAACACTTGCATGTATTGAAGTTTTAAAGAAAATATGTTATTGCTGTTTATTTTTTATTTCTGTACAGTGGTTTGTTTTTGTGATTGTTTTTGTTTTCACGTGATCTATGTAATCATGTGAGCTCTTGTTTAAAGATGGCATTGAAGAAAATCACTTGTGTGGCTTTTCTCAGTTTTATTTTAACACTTTTTGTCATTATGGACTATTTTTAAATTGTCTAATTGTCTGCTTTATGGTTACATCACATGACATTTTAGAGTTATCAAAAGTAATCTTTATTGACAATTGTTTGCACAGTTCTCAAAATCCTCTCTTATTGTTTGGTTTGTTGTTAAAGTCCTTTTGTACTGCTTTGTTGTAGGCTTTATCCCACTGGAAGCACAATGCATTGGGTTTACGAGTGGCATGTGTGAAATGTTGCTTAACCCCGGGTTAGAAAAGCTTGAATTACAGGAGTTATTGAGTGTGGAACGGGGGCGAGGACAGAAATGATTAAGTGGGTGGGCCAACATAAAACCGGGTGGGCAAGGTGCATGTAAGAAAACTGCGGCACAAATGTTCAATGCACAACACTTCTAAAACATGAATTACATTCATTTTAATTTCAACATTTACTCATAGTTATTCAACTTTTAATTTATCTGTTAACATTCGTACCCGAGCTAACAAAAAGTTGTAGCCTATTTTTATTAAATAACCTTAAAAAGGTTAATTAATACTGTAACAAATGTATTTCTCGTTGTTAATGTTAGTTAAAGCATCACCTAACGTAAGTTTATGGTAAATAATCACTTAGTCTGAGACGACGGAGCTTCAGATGATCTTATGATCAAGGGTCTCTGTCAGGAGAGTAAACGTATATCTCAGAAATGTGTGTGTGTGTGTGTGTTAGTCTGAGACGACGGAGCTTCAGATGATCTTATGATCAAGGGTCTCTGTCAGGAGAGTAAACGTATACCGCAGAAATGTGTGTGTGTGTGTGTGTGTGTGTTAGTCTGAGACGACGGAGCTTCAGATGATCTTATGATCAAGGGTCTCTGTCAGGAGAGTAAACGTATACCGCAGAAATGTGTGTGTGTGTGTGTGTGTGTGTGCTAGTCTGAGACGACGGAGCTTCAGATGATCTTATGATCAAGGGTCTCTGTCAGGAGAGTAAACGTATACCGCAGAAATGTGTGTGTGTGTGTGTGTGTGTGTTAGTCTGAGACGACGGAGCTTCAGATGATCTTATGATCAAGGGTCTCTGTCAGGAGAGTAAATGTATACCTCAGAAACATGCGCAGCTGCAAATATGCAGTTTGTTGTGCAGAAGAGTATGTAGCACAACGTTTATGTGTTTCTTTCTACATCTATTCAGCAGTTCAAACACTGTATCGCTGCTACTATGATGCTTTAAACACGCTCATAAGTTCCAGTCTAAATCCATCACCCGCTGGTCTGGTTTCATTTGTTGAGGGTCCGGATTCAGTGCTAAGACTTAAGTGTAATTTGGGATATACAATATTTTTTAAAGACTGATTGAGGTTTATTTCACTATTTTCAAATTCCACATTATTTTATGTTCTTACCTCGTAAACATAAATGTGGGTGGGACTAACTGAAACGGACAAATCATAATTTTTGTCAATGCACCTATAGGAAAAAGGAAAATTAATAAACTGTCTGTAAAAGAGGCTGTGAAAGTGTAGCTCGTAGCCGTGTAGTTGTGTGTGAGCGGTCTGTGTGTCTGGTGTGGGTTTCTTGACATCGTCAGCCGTTCGATGTTTAGCATTGCCATTTGTTAGCAGGGACAGCAGCTAAATGTCTCCACATACATTCTCTTTAATTAACTAAATCAATCTCTCGCCTAAGCCAGAAATACAATTACTGCAGTGGGCGTTGCCAAAACACCTGCCGTGTGCGTGTGCGTGTGTGTGTGTGCGCGTGTGTGTGTGTCTGTGCGCGCGTGTGTGTGTGTGTGTGTCTGTGCGCGTGTGTGTGTGTGTGTGTGTCTGTGCGCGTGTGTGTGTGTGTGTGTTTGTGTTTGTGTCTGTGTGTTTGTGTCTGTGTGTGTGCGTGTGCATGTGTGTGTGCGTCTGAGTGTGTGTGTGTGTGTGTGTGTGTGTGTGTGTGTGTGTGTGTGTGTGTGTCTGTGCGCGCGTGTGTGTGTGTGTCTGTGCGCGCGTGTGTGTGTGTTTGTGTTTGTGTTTGTGTCTGTGTGTTTGTGTCTGTGTGTGTGCGTGTGCATGTGTGTGTGCGTCTGTGTGTTTCATTCTCCCTTCCAAGTCTCCATTTGTCTATTAAAATTGCACTTGTTCCCAAAAATTGTTGCAGCAATTAAGAACAGGTCATTACACCAGGGCTGCATTTATCTGATCAGAAATACAGTAATATTAATAATACTTTCAAATAAATGCTGATCTTTTGAACTTTCTTTTCATCTGTGAATCCTGAAAAATTAAATGCATCACAGTTTCCACAAAAATATTGTGCAGCACAACTGTTTTCAACATTAATAATAATAATCAGAAATATTTCTTGATCATAAATCAGCATATTATTATGATTTCTGAAGATAATGTGACACTGAAGACTGGAGTAATGATGCTGAAAATACAGCTTTGCAGAACAGGAATAAATTACATTTTAAATACGTTACAGTAGAAAACAGTTATTTTTAATTGACATACTATCTCACAATATTACTGATTGTACCGTATTTGTGCTGAAACAGTTGAAGCTGAAACTTTTGACCAGTAGTGTATGTCGTAATTTAGGTTAAGTAAATGTGTGT
>CM049798.1:27342070-27357070 GCA_027422405.1 Ptychobarbus kaznakovi | reverse complement strand
CTTCAGAAATCATTATAATATACTGATTTATGATCAAGAAACATTTCTGATTATTATCAATGTTGAAAACAGTTGTGCTGCACAATATTTTTGTGGAAACTGTGATGCATTTCATTTTTCAGGATTCACAGATAAATAGAAAGTTCAAAAGAACTGCATTTATTTGATATTTTAAATATTTTTGAAACATTATACATGACTTTACTGTCACTTTTAACCAATGTAATGTATCCTTGCTAAATATATATGTAATAATTGTTTAAAAGCTCAAACTTTGAAGCAGTAATTTAGAGATGAAAGGGGATATGACTGCACTGTAAACCTTTTCCTACCTCCTAAAATGAGTTTTGTTGGTATATGAATGTATTTTTCTTGACTTGCTCAAGCTGTTTGGGGTCATTCGGGTCACTCTTCTATAAGAGCATCCCAGCAGGAAGGAGAAACTGCGTCATCTTGTTCTCATTGAGTCTTTTAAAGATCTCATTAACATGTACTCGTTTTAACAAAGCGTGCTTCTGTAAAGCACCACCTGACTCCCGCCCGCTGCTTCTGGGGGCCCGGGCTCCTGTGAGCTGAGCTCCTAATGAAGCCGGGAGTTATTCCCGCTCCTCCTGCGGTGCCGGTGAGGAGTCGTATCGGTCTCCTCCTCTTCTGTTGGGGATTTATTCCGCTTGCCTGGCTGCGTTTCTCTCAGGTTCCTCCCCTGCGGGGTTTGTGGCTTTCGGCTCGATTGATTTCCATCCGATCGATAGCTTGAAGCTGGAATTAAGGACGGAAGCACGAGGCACGTCCTGCCGGTCCGGCTGAGGTATCAGAATAAAACCCCTCGGAGGAGGACGGAGGTGCATTTGAATACGATCCATCACCGGATTGATGCGGCCAATGATCTCCCGTGAAAAATCCCTCCTGTCCAATAACGCTTGCCGTTTGATCCCGCTCCCGTCATCCGGCCAATGAGGCGAAGATTGATGCGCGGCCCAGCGGAGCAGAGCGCTTTAAACGACGACACGCGTCTCTCTCACCTTGAACCTAATTGACTGTCCCAAAGCCCGAGTCGGGAAATGCTGACGGGGAGGATCGCGGAGCAGAGGCTTGATGAAGAGAGACGTTGTTTCCAGCTGAGGTCACGCAGACGCTGACACAAGGACAGTCCAGGCCAGCGCTTCACAAACGCATCGCGAGCTTAAGTTGATCGTAGCTTCATTGGTTTCAATGGATCTGTGATGTACTGAAGCTAACGATGCTTTTGGGAAACGCAGCCCAGGCTGGCTTGAGTTAGACCTCGGCCTTACTTTAGGATCACTGGATCACTGAGTTGCCCACTGAAGCTAAGCATAGCCTTTACCTGAGTTATTTGTTGGAAGAGGTGTTAGTGAGGCCAGCAGGAGGTTTGTGGTCTGTGTGGGTCCTAACACCCCTATTTGACGGGGACACTATACTGTAAAAAGCACCGTCTTTCGGATGAGACGTTAAACCGAAGTACTCTCTGTGGTCAAAAAATCCCAGTTTTCGAAAAAGAGTAGGGGTTTACCCCGCATTGGCCAAATTTCCCCATTTCTGATTTCCTAATCATCCCCATACACTGATTGGCTTCATCACTCTGTCTCTTCTCCATAAGCTGGTGTGTGGTGAGCGTTCTGGCGCAATGGCTGGTCGCATCTCCAAGTTCTGTTGGTGGTTGAGGAGATTCCCCCCTTCAACGCTTTGAGTGTCAGAAAAGCGCTATATAAATGTAACAATTATTATTATTATTATTAATCATATTTTGAGTTATTTATCTTTTTATTTTCTATTAATTTTAAAGTTTTATTTATTTATTTATTTATGCATGTATACGTATGCTGGATCTTTCTGTAGCTCAACCTAATGGCAATTCCTAGTGAATGTATTATTTGAAAAAAAAAATAGGGTAACATTTTAGTTTAGGGACATTTCACTATTAACCTACACAGACACACACACACACACACACACACACACACACACACACACACACACACACACACACACACACACACACACACACACACACACACACACACACACACACACACACACACACACACACACACACACACACACACACACACACACACACACACACACACACACACACACACACACACACACAGTTGTTTTTTATGGTTTACGGGACTCTCCACGTAATAGTTTTTATACTGTACACACTATTGCCCTACACACCCTACACCTAAACTTAGCCCTCACAGGAGATTGTGCACACTTTCCCCCACACTCTGTATGATTTATAAGCAATTATGGGACACACATAAATCACCTTCTCCTTGTACACCCATGTCACACACACACACACACACACACACACACACACACACACACACACACACACACACACACACACACACACACACACACACACACACACACACACACACACACACACACACACACACACACACACACACACACACACACACACACACACACACACACACACACACACACACACACACACAATTAGTTAACTAAAACAAGTAGCCTAAAAAAGTAAAGAAAAACAGTATTTTCCTTAATTAAAAGAAACTTTAACTGAACTTAAGTTTAAGGTTATAAAGTTTTTTTTTAACTAAAAAAACACAGTTTTAATGGTTTTAGTTTTAGTTAAGTCTACTATCCCTGGCCTGGACGTCCCGTTCCTCGTCGCGTAACCGTCGGCTGAACTCTGAGAACAGGTCCTTCTGTCCAGAGCTACATTTGTCTTCGGGAGTTTAGTTGTCAAAGATTTAACGCTCGTAAATTCCCCGCGTCCCCCCGCATGTTAGATGAGAGACTCGAAATAAAGCCATCACTCACCGAGCGAAATCACGCAGCAGCGAAGCTGTCATAGCGGTCCTGAGAACATCACTCGCGCTGTCAGGGCACCGCGGTACCGCGGCGGAGGGGTCAGAGCGCTCCCCGGCGAGCTGCGGCCCTCACGGGGGCCTGCGGTAAGAGAGAGCAATCAGTCATGGTGTCAGTGCCGAGCCCCCGGCTCAGTCAGGCTAATAATGAGCAGGCAGATCAACGAACAGCCCGCCGAATAAAGGAGCGCTGTGGGCAGCCCTGCCAAGCGTGGCCCGTTTACCGCCAGAGCGCTCAAAACTGAGACAAGAGCTGCATTTCCACTGTTCGAGGACAAAGAAAGGGCTTTATTGCTTCATTTTTTGGCAATCATGTTCTTAGTTGTCATTTTTTGTGCAGCAGCTCTAAATCGAATATAAGGCTGATGATACACAGGGCAACTTTTTGAGCAATGTTGCTTGGGCACTTTCCCACTGAGGATGGGTTACAGATTTCCCTCTGGATACTTTAAATCGGTCGTGGGCCCTGTGCCTCACACTGTGATGCCAACATTAACCAAAGCTGCGCCGCGTATCATCAGCCTTATATTCGATTCAGAGCTGCTTCACAAAAAAATATCTGTTTTTAATTGAATGCTTTTTTGAAGCTTTATACATGTTTGCATCAGTGTTTATATATATATATATATATATATATATATATATGATATAGTGAGAATATGAAGGAAGGAAGAGCTCAACTTTATTCAGAAAGGGGCTTTATTTGCTTCATTTCTTGGGCATTATATTATTAGCTGTTATATTTGATTTTGAGCTGCTTCACGAAAAGTAACCCCTTGAAGCTATACATATGACGATATTATTGCATATGAATATCTATTTTTATTTGAATACTTTTTTGAAGCTTTATACATGTTTGCCATCAGCGTTTATGGCTAATTTAAATATAAAAATGATATAGTGAGAATATGAATGAAGGAAGAGCTCAACTTTATTCAGAAAGGGGCTTTATTTGCTTCATTTCTTGGATGTTATATTATTAGCTGTTATATTTGATTTTAAGCTGTAATATATATATTTTTAATTGAATTATTTTGAAGCTTTATACGTGTTTTTATCAGATACAGCAAGCATTTATGGCTCATATAATATATAGTTCTACATCAGGACAGTTATATTTTATTCAGAAACTCAAACTGAGGAAAAATATGCTATTTGCTGCAGATGCTGGTATTGATATGGACAAAAAGGGATATGAAATTCAGATTGTAATGTAAATAAGTGAGATCTTAATAACAGCCTAGCAGCTACTTACATAAATGCTATACATATCTCCAATAATATGTCTTCGTAAGATGAGATTTGAATGCTTAATTTGATGATCAAAATATATAATGCAGATAATTTGAGACTGTTTATAATGAAGTAAAGTCAAGCAGTTTCAGTCCAGTAAGTGTAATCTCACTAATAATACCCAAGCTCTTCTTAAGTTTACTTTATTACTTCAGTAAAGATTTTACAGCATAAATACACACGACGCACCAGCTGTAGATGGACGTTTGTATAATTATACTAAACGATCAATCAGATGACCGGTGATCAGTTTAGAGGTCTTCGAGTAGCACAGCTGTATCTGTCACTTTGACTTAATGGATTGTACATTTTCTGACACGCTCCGTTTATTTCTGTCAGTAAACTATTGTAATATTTAAGATTTTTAACATGACAGACGTGTGTGTCAAAACTCGTTTAACTCGACAGAGGAAGACAACAGATACAATCTTGCAATCTGTTCACCCATTTAATGAAGAATACCTCATGAATTATTCCTCCGGATCGCTGGTTCATCTCCCTAAATCCTCTCGTGTCTTTTTCTCTAAAACTTGTTTTCCTTTAAAGCCTTTGCTCCACTTTTCTCCATGTTTAATTGCTATTAGCATCACGAGAACGTCTCTGAAGGGAAAGCTCATTTAGTTTTGATGGAAACCAGTTGAATTATCCATTGACGTTTTTAAAATTTACGAAACGACAAGAATTTTGTGTAACGCAACCTCTGATGCAACACTTGAAGGTTTTTGTGCACTCTTAAGATATTTCTGCATTGATTTGAACTACACTGAGATCATATAGTAAGATTGTGAAGCTTTGCCTTCAGTATCTGGCGTGACCCTCGGGCAGCGGGAACTACAACCAAATGTGCTCATCGGCTCGGAGGAATTCGGACCCATTCCTCATTACATCACTCTTCAACTTTGTGATTTTGGTGCGCTTCCTTGCATGAACTTCTGTCTTCGGTGTTGCTCTCTTACTATATACTTGTAAAAGTAATGGTTTCAATGGCAGCGATGCAATAGAAGAAGCATTTGAACATTTGTCAACAGTTCTTAAAAGTAAATTTTTGTATATTATGAAGAACATTTTAACAATCTAAAGAATCTTTTGTCCGAATGGGAAGCTTTCATGGATGTTAAAGACTCTTCATGGAGGCAAATAAGCAACAGTTTCGACCCACTTTCTGAGAGTTTGAGTTGTTTTAGGAGAGTTTTAGATCAACAGTGGCTTCCTCTTTGTTATCCTGCCATGCATGCCATTCTTGTTCAGTGTTTGCATGATAATGGGCTCATGACCCGTGTTAGTCAACGCAAACAAGATCCTTAAATATTTGCAGAGGTGGACGATGAACCTATAGACATTTTGGATTTTCATCTCTGTCACAGTTATGCTCACGACCACTGCAATGTTGCATCGTTAATTAAGTTTACCATTTGCATGCATTTTTAAGCTTTGCCAATTTAAACATTTAAGCATTTTTACATCGCTCAAGTGCAATAAGACGAGAAATACAGCTCATCACAATGCGGTATATTGGATCCGTGTGTTAGGTCTTAAAGTGACAGCAGCCTTATAAGCCAACTAATAAATCATTCACTGCTCTTGACTGAATGACTTTGACACTGTAGTTTTAATACGAATCATTGCATGTTTAATTTATAGTGTTTCATTTTTTCATTTGATATAAAAAAATTGCAGTAGGCTTCTTCTGTTAGATAGACCTATGAATCAGATTTTTGTGAAAATCCGATAATATTTAGCAAGTGTGAATGACAAAAAAATCACATGAAATATTAAAATCGCATTTCTTGAAATCCGTTTCAGTCTGACGCGCAGGTCTAATTTTGCACAGATTTATTTTTGCCTGTGTCACTTTCTCATGCCTCGTAAAATGCAAACACATCAGATTGTGTTTGTAGAAAGCATGCTGAATGTCTTTGCAGAAACAAGGTTGCGTTGTTGCAAAGTGCAAGTCAAGCAGAAAATGCCGATATACTGGTCTACGCATCTCTTTGAGTTTCGAGACGACGAAATCTGTGCGTTTCAGCTTTCTACGTTTCTGCCGATGCCTCATAAGACGCAGTATAATCCAGCTCGACGGCAACATGTCGTGATGTTATAAGAACATCTGTATATATAGCATAGGCATAACAACACAACGCCTTTGCCATACAAACCAGTGCAGAGTCACTAAAATGAAAGAGCACCATGGGATGCTTAAATCAGATCTGAGCAGTTGACAATCAATCGTTTTGATCGGATTCATTGGATATGCACAGAAATCAGTTTTGGTCTGAACAAGGCTTTAGTTGGATGATGATACAAGTTAGAGTAACAGTGGTATTGAGTTTCGGTTATTTGTTCCTAGTACATTGATGAGCCGAAACCTTGTGTTTGTAAAAGTTTGTAACCTTTTCCAGGTCAATTGAGCATCAATAGTTTTCAGTAGAAATGTCTTTTGACTGAAGGACGGCAAACTTCCAGAAACCTACGCTGTCAAAATGATTTTTTGTTTGTTTATTGTCTTCGAAATCGAACATTCAGTTCAATGTTACTTATCATTTCTTTGTAATTATTTGTGAAATTTACAAGCAAATTCTGAGTGATAGTTGTTTTCCAATATGTGTGTTGAGGACTAGACTTTGATTGTGGAGCAGGTCTGCTAAACTCACACGTTTTATCTCATTAACTGACTCCTATTGGCTCTTTAAATGAACCGATCCTCTGAAGATATTTATCATTTTGGTATCTATATGGTTCTAACGAGCCATTCTGCCGGCTTGGAGTGTGATATCTTTATGGTAACCTTTATTAAATCTCTCTCTCGACCTACTCCTTCATAGCAGCATATTGCAACACGAGGGCTGCCATCTAGACATTACCCTCTAAGCCGGCGGAGCGGCTTGCTGGGGTTGCTAGTATCATATTACTAACATTTATCATGTTGCAGACACAGAAACAGGTGGGCCGAGACTCAAGCTGTGGTCACACGTTGGTGTGGGAGTCTGTTCTCCTCCGCTGTGTTTTCAGACGCTGCCCTCACCTTCACTCACTAATCGCCAACACGTCTCCATCTGCATCTCTGTGGAGTTCAGCTCAAGTCAGTGTAAACACCCACATATGTTATCTTCACACATGGCTTAATTGCCGCCCCGGTGCTGTGACACGGTCCTGTTTGCTGAAATACTCGGCTGTCTTTGAGAATATTTGAGTTGAAGACGTTTCTGGAGTCTGCATGAATCAATCCGCTCTAGCGACGTGCCAATTATAGATGTGGTTTACTGTAAGGACAGCACACTAGTGCTTTTTCTGTTGATAGTCACCGATGTAAAGCTGGAGTTATGATATTAAAATGTATTGTACAATATTTATTCGTGACATGTATTGCAAGTCAATATGACATGATAACCAGGCCAATAATATGGCACTGAAAAATAACATTTAATTCATACAATGACTTGAATACACCTCTTTTATGATATGTTTTTTTTTTCTTACTGTACAAATTTTTTGGGGGAGGGGGTATAAAGATATGGTAATTGTTAAGTTAATATAATATATGGTAAGTTAATAAAAAAAATACAATTATTTAAAATAAATCCTAATTTGGCATATTCTTTTATTATTGTTTTTTAGATGACAAAACATAATTTTTTTATTAATTTTAATATAATTATTAATATGAGTCATGTGGTGCAAATAACATGCAAACAACCCAAAATGTCATGTGTTACAAAACCCCAGAAATTAAGTGTTAATATATAAAGTGTACATATATATATATATATATCAAACTGAAACCACACTGTATAAAATTATTGTATGAAGTTGTAAACAAAACAAAAATATTATGAGAGTATGTTTTACAAAAAAGGAAAGAAGCTGTTTTGGTTTTCAAACATTTCATGTTTAATTAAACGCATTACTTACAATTGGTTTGTAATTGTTTGAGAAATTTTCTTGCAATTTCTGAGTTAAAATGGTTTTAACACACTTTTTTTTTGTCAGTGTGTAGTAATTTCTTTGTGAGTAATATTACTAAATGTAATTACAAGCTTCCCAAACACTCCCTCAGCAATTCATTGGTCAGACAAACTTATAGACACGCCCCCAAACTCACCCCATTGGTTGAGCCAGCGTTGCTGTTTCGTCTGGTTGGAATGACTTTATAAAGACTGTTTTGATGAGCCACAATGTGTTTTCAGGGGAATCGAATCTACAAATGCCATACATAAAGCCATCTCTGCATATTAAGATGGTATAGCACACACTTCAGCTTTAAACACCCCAGTCTGTCTGAACGGTGAGTGTGTGATGGAGAGGTGTAAAGAGCAGCTTGTGTGAATGATAGTGGGAACTGTAGGAGTAAGTCGAGAGGCAGATTAGAAATGTCGCAGGTTGATCTGGCACCAGACAGATGCAGCGCAGTAGGACACGAGCAGTCATATCGCCGCCTCCTCTTGACTGAATGTCACACACTTCTCTGCCCGTCTCTAAACCATTCTCACCTTCCCATCATACACCGCTCCTCCGTCGCCACGCCTCGGAAACTGCGCTTTTATTTGCTCACCGGAAGACGAAAGTGTAAAAATGTAAGATGGAAGTTGCATGTCGCGTTAGCCCTGCTGCGAGACGCCATACTCTCACCATCTGCTTTCTTCAGCTTTTTCTAGGTATTATAGACCCCCTTGGAGGCTCGAACCTGCAGGGATCCGCCACTGATACACAGATATCTGCTGGACGAGAGGCATGCCACAGATAGATCATATTAATAATATATATGAATTTTAGGAATTGATATCAAATACAAATTTTGGAACCTATCGTACGTATCATATACCTTTGTGAAATAGTACACTTTATAGCATGCTTTAAAAAACACTACACTTATTATGGAAATAATATACTTCAGTGTGAATTGAATGTATTGTTTCAGACATTTAATAGCATGTTAATTGCAAGTAAATTAAATGTATAATAGTTGAAATTGATATTAAATGCAATTAGCTGAACTTTAGTGTTTTTGACTTAAGTAGGACTTAAGTACATCTTTATGTAATTTCATAATTACTTATAAAGTACTGCTGAGTGTACCGATGAGCATTTATGATAAACTAAGGTACAATTTAGTGTCATTTCTTTTTCAAAGTCACTTAAGTGGCCTTTTAATATTATATATGACAATGGACCACAAACAGTCATAAGGGTATTTTTTTAAATTGAGTTTACTGAAGAAATCAGCTTTCATTGATGTATGGTTTGTTATGATAGGACAATATTTGGCTGAGATACAACTATTTGAAAATCTGGAATATTAGGGTGAAAAAAACTATATATTGAGAAAATCATCTTTAAAGTTGTCCAAATGAAGTTCTTAGCAATGCATATTACTAATCAAAAATTCAGTTTTGATATATTTATGGTAGGAAATTTACTTCCTTTAATTATTATCCTAATGATTTTTGGCATAAAAGAAAAATCGATAATTTTGACCCATACAATGTGTTTTTGGATATTGCTACAAATATACCAGTGCTGCTTATGTCTGCTTTTGTGCTCCAGGGTCACATATTATCTACAAATACAGTTATTACAAATATAAAATTTGAAGTATACTACAAGTGCATGCTAATTACAATCAAGCTGACTTCTTTTTCACAAGGGTACAGTATCTAGGACCAGACAGGTGAATTGAAACACTACTCCACCCTATTTTGCACACAGGAACAGGAAAGAGTGCTCACAGCATCACTCTATGACTATTTTGGGGCCGCCCTTCATTAAAAGCCTGATAAAATGTGAACGTGGGCCCTCGCTGGGGTTCCCGATGAGACTCTGGGTTAATTCAGTGTGTAGTCATGTTACCTTTCCTTTCATCTGCACCTCCGTTAATACGTATTTAATTAGCGCTTAGCCCCAGTAATGGCTCTAGATGGTGGTGAGTGATTTCTGTGTGTTTGTTGGGGTTTATGAAAGGAAAGGAGTCGAGCTGCCCCCCCTCTGAGCTAATGCGTCCCTTTGTTTTCATGCGATGATGCACTGCCGGCACACATCTGTTTGCATGTGTGTTTGATGAAAGGTCATTGAAGAGTTTCGTTCCTGTGAGCATCTGAGTCTCTCTGTGTGTGTGTGTGTGTGTGTGTGTGTGTGTGTGTGTGTGTGTGTGTGTGTGTGTGTGTGTGTGTGTGTGTGTGTGTGTGTGTGTGTGTGGTCTTGTATTTTGAGGCGCGCAGCTGGCTGTTTCAAGCTCTGATTGCTTTCGAGGACGATTAATTGGTGCTGCTGTTTGGATTCAGGTAGCATGCGCACCTTACACGTACACTCATTTTTTAGTGTAGAAAAGGCCAACATAGAAAGCTGATGATTAGAGTTGAGGGTAGAGTTAAGGACATGTAGTCGGCAATATGATATTCAGCGTATTTTGCAACGCGACTGCTAGTTACTTTCTGTGAATGTGCGAAATGTCCAATTCATAAGCATGTAATACTAAAGAATAAAAAAAGTAAATAGTAAAACTATTTTGCACTACAAACCAGTGCGTTTATGATTAAGACAGTGAAATGAAATATGATTAAAATATGCAATTTAAAGCAGCATAACATGGAAACGTATTTCCACCACTGAAAAAATAAAAATAAAAATATATATATATATATATATAATTGCGAGTTATGAAGTCAGAATTGTGAGATATAAACTCGCAGTTGTAAGATTTGAGTTAACTTTTTTTCCTCCAAATTGGATCGCATTACTCACAATTGTGAGAAAAGATTTGCAGGATATAAACTCGAATTAGAAACAAGAACTGAAGGATATAAACTCGCAATTGCGAGAAAGTCATAACTGTGAGATATAAATTATGAGTTATGAATTATGAGTTTGTATCTTGCAGTTCTGAGATTATAACTTGAAATTGCAAGATTATTTCTCACAATTATGAGAAAAAAGTCAAAATTGCGAGATTTAAACTCCGAATTGTTAGATTTAAACTCTGAATTGTTAGATTTAAACTCAGAATTGTTAGATTTAAACTCAGAATTGTGAGATTTAAACTCTGAATTGTGAGATTTAAACTCAGAATTGTTAGATTTAAACTCAGAATTGTTAGATTTAAACTCAGAATTGTGAGATTTAAACTCTGAATTGTGAGATTTAAACTCTGAATTGTGAGATTTAAACTCCGAATTGTGGGATTTAAACTCAGAATTGTTATATTTAAACTCAGAATTGTGAGATTTAAACTCAGAATTGTTAGATTTAAACTCAGAATTGTTAGATTTAAACTCAAAGTTGTTAGATTTAAACTCAGAATTGTTAGATATAAACTCAATTGTTAGATATAAACTCAATTGTTAGATTTAAACTCAATTGTTAGATATAAACTCAATTGTTAGATATAAACTCAATTGTTAGATATAAACTCAATTGTTAGATATAAACTCAATTGTTAGATATAAACTCAATTGTTAGATATAAACTCAGAATTGTTAGATTTTAAACTCAGAATTGTTAGATATTAACTCAGAATTGTTAGATTTAAACTCAGAATTGTTAGATTTAAACTCAGAATTGTTAGATTTAAACTCAGAATTGTTAGAATTAAACTCAAAATTGTTAGATTTAAACTCAATTGTTAGATATAAACTCAATTGTTAGATTTAATCAGATTTGTAGATTTAAATTTTCTAAACAGAATTGCAAGATTTAAACTCAGAATTGTTAGATATAAACTCAGAATTGTTAGAATTAAACTCAGAATTGTTAGAATTAAACTCAGAATTGTTAGACTTTAACTCAGAATTGTTAGATTTAAACTCAGAATTGTTAGATATAAACTCAGAATTGTTAGATTTAAACTCAGAATTGTTAGATTTAAACTCAGAATTGTTAGATTTAAACTCAGAATTGTTAGATTTAAACTCAGAATTGTTAGATATAAACTCAGAATTGTTAGATTTAAACTCAGAATTGTTAGATTTAAACTCAGAATTGTTAGATTTAAACTCAGAATTGTTAGATATAAACTCAGAATTGAAAGAAAGTCAGAATTGTTAGATATAAACTCAATTGTGAGATATAAAACAAAAGTTTATATTTTGCAATTCCGAGTTATGTCAAAAGTAATCTAAAAGTAATCCAAAAGTATAGTCAGAATACATTACTGTAACTAATTATGATTAATCTAGATTACATTATTATCTAAGTCATTTATTATGTAATTTGTAATCAGTAACAGACCACACTGAAAACTTGATATTTATTTTCAAACATTTGTTTACACTTAAACATTTTTACACTTTAATCTGGACTAAAATTAGCTATAATATATCTGAAAAAATTCTGATTCTTTATTCTTTGTCTTTACAGTTGTGTTCATTTGCACTTTAATCCGTTTGAAATATATTTAATTGCATTTAAATGTTCAAAGATCTCTTTGTCATACGAATAGTTATTTAAATTAAGAATATTACACATTTGAGCAGCTTGATATATTGGAATCGAATACGGTATATTGGTATTTATCGAAGCTTTGACCTCTTTGCATTTCAAATACAGGCTGAAACATTATCCGAGTAGACGAATCCTTCTGTGTGGCGTGTTGATGTTATGTTTGAAGGTCGATATGTTCGATATAAGTCTATTTCAGTAAGTGCTCGCCCCTCCCGGCCTGCGACGGACACACGCCGCTGTACAAGCTCTTCACAGCATGCGGCAGGGGTCAATAACCCATCCAGCCGTTTAATCAGAGAGAGAGTCTGGTGCGGACAGGTCAGCAGACAGACGCCTGGCTTTTGTTTAGTCGCCTGACACACTGACTGAAGTTTGGAGCTGCTTGAGGAACTTTTAATTTCCACCGTGCTAAAGGACTAAAGCGAGCAGGAGTGTTTTCAAAGCATTGATCTTGCTTGGCCAGTGCGTGCTCCCTGCGTTTCCACGCGCCAATGAAGCATTTGTGTCTGTGTGCTGTCAGAAACCTAAAAGCCGAATGGAAAGCGAGCGCTCATTTCTATAACGCTATTATGATGCTGTAATGGCCGAGTATGCTTTTAGTGCGACGTGCTTATTCATAAAGAAACAAAACGTCAAAAAAAGAGTGGTTAAAATCAGTATTCCTTTATTAGACAAGTAGCCCTTTTTGCAGTAGAAGCGAGGCCTGCTTCTTTTCAAAGACTCCATTTATTCGAGGAAGGATGTTCTTTGATAAATAACGAATGCACTGGGTGCTCAGTTCGTGTGATCTCTGTTAATTAGTGTTGTTTGCGAAGGCAAGCATTGCTAGTATTGGAACAAACATCTGACTCGGATGATACCTGAAGTTGTGTCGCTTAAAGATTGCTATTTCTAATGTTTTTGAGCTTTTTATTCATCAGTGAATCACGTATCACAAAAACATTGGGCTGTTTTCAACATTGATAATCATCAGAAATGTTTCTTGAGCAGCAAATCAGCATATTAGACTGATTTCTGAAGATCATGTGACACAAGACTGGAGTAATGATGCTGAAAATACAGCGCCACATCACAGAAATAAATTACATTCACATAGAAAACAGTTATTTTAAATTGTAATAAAATTTCACAATATTACCACTTTTACTGTATTTATCATTAAATTCATGCATAATGAATGACCATTCATTATTTACATTTACATTTATTCATTTAGCAGACGCTTTTATCCAAAGCGACTTACCAATGAGGACAATACAAGCAATTAAAACCAACAAAAGAGCAATAATATGCAAATATTACTTTTGCAATAGACAGTGTGAAAATAAGTGATTTGGTCATTTAGTTATGTAATGGCATCTCGTGCACTTAGTTTCCTAGCACTTCTACTTAGTAACATCTAAATTAAGCAAAATAAAAACGCCAAAATGTATTTTAGCCAAACTTTCTGAAGTAATATGCAATTATTCCTCCTCTTCTTGTATATTAATCTACTCTTGTTTTGCATTTTCAGCCCTTCAGACTGAGCACATAGTCCGGTTTCACAGACAGGGTTTAGACTAAGCCAGGATTAGGCCATAGTTCAATTAGGATGCTTAAGTAATTTTAAAACGTACTTAAAAGCATTACTGGTGTGCATCTTGAGGCAAAACAAAGGCACTGTCATATTTTAAGATAAGTCAGGGCAAGTCTATTTCCGTTGAAACAGCTCAGACTTAGATTTTAGTCTAGAACTAGGCTTAAGTACCTGTGACCTGGAAACACGCTTAAGATGGTTGAATGCCTTGTAAGTGCACTTCGTAGGGCGCTATCAGGCTGTTTGAACAGCTCGTAATGTTTAAAGAGAGGGAGCAGAATATTATTGGGTACAGAGCAGGGTTATTATTATTATTATTATAATTATTATTAACTAAAAGTAAAACCATAAAAACATTTTCATTGCTTGAAACAAAACAAACATTAACCAACAATAACATATGAAATATAGATTAAAAAAGTTTGTTTAGTTTAAGTTGGATAATTAAAATATCTAAAACTTTTCTTATACTATACAGACATAAAAAAATCACTCAAAATGAGGAAAAAACTTTATGAAAATAAAGAATCAAATTCAAAATATTGAGAAAAGCTTTATATACACACCACCAGTCAAAAGATTGAACAGTAATATTTTAATGTTTTTTAAAGAAGTCTCTTCTGCTCATCAAGCCTGCATTTATTTGATCCAAAATACAGCAAAAACTATAGAATTCTGAAATATGTTTATATGAAATGTTTTCTATTTGAATATATTTTAAAATAATAATTTATTCCTGTGATTTCAAAAATAAAAACATGAATTGCAAAACATAAATTCAGAATTTTGAGAAAAAATTTCAGTGTTAATTGTAATCACAAT